>JARHVA010006392.1:767500-895000 GCA_037957365.1 Torreya grandis
ATGTGTGATATATAAGTGTGAAGTAATTTTTTAGTTCTGTCATAGTAGTTTCATAGTATATCTATCTAATGAATTCAACAGATTCATTATACTGCAACTAGAAAATCAAGATGATTTTTGAATCAATAATGCATATATAGTGCTGGAATCCTTGAAAATTTTATGTATCCTAGGTTGACAATTAATGTTAATCAGACTCAAGAATTTGGAAATCACTATGTAATTAGTCTACACAAAATTATAATATCATTTTTAGGGATGATGCCAATTATTATTTCTAAAATAATCATTATTTAAAATGATTTGGTTAATGCACAATTCTACCCAGCTGGGCAAGTTGAATCAGGACACTATGATGTTTCATGCTAGATTTCTATGTTTTGAGACATATAGTTCTAGTTGGGCAAGTTGAGTGAGGGAATTATGGTGACTTATGAAAGATATTAAGTTTTTCTAAGTAAATTGTGTATAACTTACTTAGTTTATGATTCTATAATTTATTTCTTGCAAAAGTGGTTTATTTTTTGTAAAGTGTACTTTTAATTTTTCTTTCTTTCATTTCCTGCTTTCTAGGATAATTTTATTTCTTTCATTTCTTGCTTTCTACGATAATTTTCCTACTTTCATTTCCTACTTTCTAATATAATTTTCCTACTTTCATTTCCTACTTTTTAGAATAATTTTCCCACTTTTAGTAGATAATTTTTACTTCTTTCTAGAAGTAGAATTTTAATTCCTATTTTTTTAATTTCTACACTCTTTTATTTTCACATTATTTTTTTAATTTGAAATAACCCCATGGAACACATGAAAAATAAAGAAAATTAACCCTTTGTAGTAATGCATATGATGAAAGGAGTGGTTTAATGTTTATGCAGAGAGAAAGAGATTCTTGAGGTAGATTCCTACCAAATAAGCCACAAGTTGCTACTAGAAAAGAGCCATAAATTCTTATAGCAACTAAGAATATTATTGAACAAAATACCATAATTTAGAAGGATATTGAAGAAGAGAACACTAAAAACTGAAGGAGGTAGCTTGTAGAAGAAGCATTATTAGCTTTAAGAAAGGAAATAGAAGTAGAGAAAGTTTTAGCTGAGTTGGTAAGAAGAAATGAAGGAGGGGAAATACATGAACCAAACACTCTGGAGAGTAATATATTTACAACATTTTATCAAGGCTTTCTTGATCAAATCAAAGGAAGCTCAGAAGAATATTTAGACCCTTCATCCAGTAAAAAGACTAAGGATCGATATATAAACATTTATTATCATGCTGACCAAGGGATTGATATAGAATTTGAGGATGAGATCCTAAGTACTTTTGGTATCCATATCACAATAAAATCCATCATGAACAGAGAAAGAGACTTTGTGGATGAAAATGGGACTCCATACATATTTGCCTTTGAATTTACTATTTTAAATGCAATAGGTGTAACACAAATGAAAAAAAATTCACCCTCATCCCTGCCTAATTTTAGAGGTACATTGTAAAAAGACCTAGACACATTCTAGTTCAAATTTGATATCCTCTATATAAGTTATGACTATAGGTAAGATGCATATAAATTGAAAAAATTTCTAGCTACTCTCAAAGATTCAACACTTCACTCATTCAAGGGACTAGGTAGTAATTCAATCCATGCTTGGGAGGACATGAAAAATAAATTGTTGGCCAAGTATCAATAATATAAAAAAGGAAGAAGTTATAAAATAAATGACATCTTCAAGATGACTCAAGAAGGGGATGAATCTTTAGAAGACTATGTTGAATGGTTCATGTTTAATTTATAAAAATTCAAGAAAATTACACTTGGAGAAGAACCTTTATAACTCATCTTCCTAAAAGGAGTCAGAAAAGACTATCTAGAATCCTGAGACCTAATGAGTGAATAGGTATTTCCCAGCTACCATTCTTAGATATCAAAGAGTTGAGAAAGAATTACTCTAGATCTACCATAAAAAAAAGTCAGGGGAAGTAAGCTCCCATTGCTAGCTACAAATGGCCTATCAAATACTAAATTCAGTAACCTATTATAAGACATGAAACAAGATATCATTAGTCATTTATCCACCCAACTAAATATCCTACACTCAAGGCAAACGTAAGTAGCTTTGGATCAAGCATTAACCATTTATTATCTAGACTATAAGAAAAAAAGGTAGATTATAGATGTCACAAATTTTAGGCTAAAGTAGCTCACATCATAGTTGAAAAACTAGAAACAATAGAGATATACACTATATGAGGAGATAGTGACTAGGTTTTATATGTTCCATAAATAAGGCCATGAGTTCAGTGACCATCTTATCAAGGTATGGGACAAAATTCAACTTTTGCAAATTCTACCTCCTTTAATTCATAATTTTCAAATACTACTCCTAATTGGACTAGTCCTTGGATGAATGTTCCACCTCCTAATTATAGCTAGTATCCACCTTAAGCAATCTACCCCACCACCTCTTAAAAACCTCCAAAAAATATATCCCCAACTTGGATATAATCTTGGTAACTACCCCAAGGCCCACCCTTCACAAACTAGTGGCAATAGCCCTAGAACGTAATTAGCCATGGGGAAGCTCTCTAGGATTATTATCTCCAAAACAATAATAAAATACTCCTACTCTTATGACCAATATACAAGCTACACCCAGGCCTAAAAATTTACCTACCCAACCCATATAGAATCCTCAAAATAAGCTGATGCAACCCACATTTAGCACTGAGTTTGTTCAGTACCCAACATACATGATGAACACCAATGAATTTCACCTCTATTTAGAGAAAGTCCTACCACCACCAACACCACCCATAATAAGGGAGTCAAATCATGAAACCCTAGAAGAACATGCTAACCCACCTCCATCACCTCAAGAACTCTCTAAACTAGCAAATAAAGTTGTTGATGAAATAGATCCACCATTTCTAAAACATCTCAGCCCTCAACACCATATTATTAAACTTGAGTTTGATTTCATGAGACAACTCAAGAATATTTATGTCAAAATCTCACTATTTTAGGCCATCAAGGATGCAACCATTTATTCCAAATTTATTTGAGACCTCTATCTATGAAAATTAGAAAGAAGAACAATTATCTCAATACTATGTATGTGATTGGCTAGCTAGCAGAAATCATGCTGGGGAACACCCTACCAAAGAAATATTCAGATCTAGGATGCTTGATAGTAATAATCTTGATCTATGACCAATAGTTGTCCAACATATTGATAGACCTAGAGGCTAAAATAAATGTAATGAAAATTGAAAATATGCATAAATTATAGTTTAATAATATTCATACCATATCTACAATGTTGTAAATGGCTGATAGGTCTACAGTCAAACTAGAAGGAATCATTAAAGAACTTGTCATTACTGTAGATCTTGGGAGTATCTTATATATTTTATTATGATACAACCTAAGTCTAATTTGGGTGGATATCCTCTTATCTTATGATTACCTTGGCTTGCCATAGCTGATGCCTTCATCAATTGTAGATTGGGTAACATGATGATCTCCAATGACAACCACACTAAAATTTTGTTCATTTATCCCCAAACACAACCATTTTTTACACATGAGCATTCATTATGGGCTAAATATGATGAGGTAAAGTAGGCTCCCATGATTCTTATATTTACCATAGACCATACATGCACATTGGCTAATTAGGAGGAAGATACCATTCTCTTCAATGTTCTTCAGCGTAATTATCAAACTCCTACAAATCTCAACCACTTTGAATGGGTTGAGTGCCCATTTTATAGCCTTTAAGAATCAAATAATTTTGATGCATCTATACATGAAATATTCCACTAGCTATAGACAAAATAGATCTATTATAATTATAGAATTGATGAAAGCACTCTCAAAGCAAATTTAAATCTCTCTAACAAAAATGTTGCTTATTAATATCATGTTGGAGTTAAATAAGGAAAAGCACCTAGTCAACATGTTGCATGAAAACCAATGTGCTTTTTCATGGGATTACAAGGATATACAAAGAATTAGCCCAAAAAAATGCACACATCATATCTACATTAAAGAAGAGTACCAACCAACTAGATAGCCACAATGTAGGATGAATCTAGCTCTTTGAGAAATAGTCAAATTCGAATTATAAAAACTCCTAACTACTGGATTTATATATTCCATCTCAGATAGTGTACAGGTTTCACCATTGATAATTATACCAAAGAAAAATGAATAATGGTGTGTATTCATAGATTATAGGGAACTCAAGATGGTAATCAAAAGGGATCACTTTCCTCTACCCTTCATTGATCAAGTGTTGGACACACTACCTGGGAAGAAATATTTTGCCTTTTTGGATGGTTTCAAAAGTTGCAACCAAATTGGAATTGCTTTGGAGGATTAAAAAAATACCATTTTTACTTGTCCCTAGGGTACTTATGCTTATGTTATATTACCCTTTGGGATGTGTAACACTCCTGTAACAGTCTAGAGGGTTTTCTTAAGTATCTTTGTAGATATGGCCAATGAATGTGTAAAAATATATATGGATGACTTCACCATCTATGGAGAAACATTTTATGAGTGACTCAAAAACTTGGAAAAAGTACTATAACACTATCAAGACCACCATCTGTCTCTCAACCATAAGAAATTCTACATGCTTATGACATAAGGTATTAACTTAGGCCACCATGTATCTAATAGAAGAATTAATGTTGACCCTACAAAAATCAGCATCATCAAAAACCTACCTGTTACTCAAAAATAGAAAGATGTTAGGAGTTTTTTAGGACATGCTAGTTAATATAGGAAATTCATCAACAATTTCAGCAAAGTAACAACACCATTATTTACCATTCCAACTAAACATATTTAAATTATCTAGACTCCTACCTATGATGCAACCTTCAAACAATTAAAGGAATTATTGACCACCACTCATATTCTATGTCATCTTGATTGGAAACTTCCCTTCCATATTCACATAGATGCTTTAGATACTGCCTTAGGAGCTGTGCTTGGCCAAAAATATGATGTAATTAATATACCATATATTTTTGAAGAAAAAACCTATAGGTAGTAGAATTAAATTAGATAGTTAATAAAAAAGAGTTATTATTGGTAGTTTATGTTATCAACAAGTTTCATGAGTACATCATAGGGTATTAGGTATTTATTCATATAGACCATGCAACCATTTGATACCTTATGAATAAACTAGCTATTCCAACTAGATTGATAAGATGGTTGCTCTTATTATAAGAATTTGATATCACCATTATAGATAAGCCTGGTCAGGACAATGTGGTGGCTAACTTATTATTATGCCTGTAAACCCCTAAATAAGGTACCATTGTGGATGACTCATTTCTAGATGAGAACCTTTTCTCTCTCACCCTTACCACACTTTGGTATGTTGATATTGCTAACTACCTTATAAAATGGCTACTTTTACAACACTTACTCCCTTAACAAAGGAGAGCTTTGATTCACAAAAGTGTCAGATATTCATGATTGCCTGGATTTCTTTTCTACATTGGGCCTAATTCCATCCTTAAAAGATATCTCAAAAAAGATGAAGTTATAGATATCCTCAAATCTTGCCATGATGAATCTTGTGGTAGCCACTTTGTATCCAAGTGTACAACAATATTTTTTTTGAATACAAGTTACTATTGGCTCTCACTCCATAAATATGAAATAAGATATACTACTCATTATGATAGATGTTAACATATGGAAAGACCCACATGTTTAGATAAAATGCCTTTGTGTCCCTAGATGGTCCTTAAACCATTAAAAAAGTCAGGCCATATCCAATAAAAATAGTACATATTTGTCTATACTAACTATGTCACCAAATAGATGGAAGTAAAGGCTCTTACACATGATAGGGATAAGAAGGTAGTAGCTTTTCTCTATGAAGAAATATTCAAAAGATATGGTGTTCCATGAGAAATATTCATTGATCAAGGACCCCAATTCATTGCTAATTTAATTACTACCTTAGTTTAATAGTATGAGATTAGTCATAAGAAATCAACTCCATATCATCCACATTCTAATGGGTAGGTGAAAGTCACCAACAGGGAGTTATAAAATATTTTAACAAAGACTATTAGTCTATCTCATAAGGATTGGGAGGCTAGGCTTCTTGAAGCTATGTGGGCTTATTGAATCACATGGAATATCACTATAGGCTTCATTCCATATGATTTTGTCTATGGAAATAAACATGTTTGGTCAATTGAATTTGAGCACAAAACCTTATAGATAGCACTAGAACTTGGGATGGATATATTTGAATATTAGAAAGAAATGATTCTATAGTTGAATGCCTTAGATGAATATAGACAACATGCATTACAAAAAATAGAGCTTCTCCAATAGCAAAGGATTGGCTAGCATGAAAGGTACATTAAGACTAGGTAGTTCAATATAAGAGATTGGACCCTTCTTTTTGACTCCAAATATAAGTATCATAAGGGAAAACTCTAGAACAGATTGGCTTGGTCCTTTTGAGATTGAGCATGTTTATGATAATGGCACAATATAAATCCAAACCATTGATCTAGTAAGATTCCATCTACTGATCAATGGCCACATACTCAAGTTGTACCAAAAACCACTCACTCAAGAAGATTTGACCAATCACATACATCAGCAATTACAATATGGATATAATGATGTAATGTATAGGCATGGTATCTTATCAAACAAAGGGAGCACTAGTCTAGACTCAGATGAAGAAGGAGAGGAGAACATCCTTGCCATCATTTGGTATGATGAATGAGACTTTCACTTAGTCCTTGACCATTCACCCTTCTAGATGACTTGGTAAGGACTCTGAATAAACATTATACTATAAATAGTAGTTAGAGTTAAAAAACCCAATGATGAAAACCCATTCTTTGGGCATTATTGGTAGCTTATAAGTAGAAAACTAGTTTCTTGGTTACCCAAATCTGTAAAATGGGCCTAAGTAGAAAACTAACTTGTTGTCTATTTAGGGGTAAAAAAATAAAGAGTGAGAAAGAAAGCAAATAAATGATAATCATTTAGAGCACAACTTTTCATGTCACCATAAATTTTCTACAATTGTTACAAACACCTTACGACTGAAGGTTATACTCTAGTTATTATAGGTAATTTTGTAGCTACTACATGCATCTTTTACATAGTTGGGAATCACTTTGTAGCTTGATATGAGCTTCACCTATAGCTTCTACAGGTACCTCCTCATGCCCTTTCTCACCTTTCTAAAAATCATGCAAGATAAATCTTCCTACAACTCTCACCTATTGCTTGGATATTGTATTTTAAGCACTACATGAAAGTCATCAGACAAAAGCAACAAATGACCTATCTATTAATGATAACTACCCTTAAATACCAAGATATAGAGATAAAATAAAGAATACATCTTCCCTCTCAATTTGGAAGTGTTTTAATCCAAAATTTATGTTTATAGGGACACCCATGATTTATTTTTAGTATTTATAGACATCATTTCTCTATGTTGACCAATGAGATATTAGATTTTTTTGGCACACATGTCCCATGTTTGAATACCCTATTGATTAATATAACCAAGTCTACCATGCACAAAACTTATAGGGCATAAGCATCATCAAGATAATTATAAGCCAATTCATGTAGAGGAAGGTCACTAAGTAGTAGCACCCTTAGCTACCCACTTTCAAAATCATCCATCCCATCATTTGGATTACCTAGATTTTCAATAATCACCTTTTGGTAGGAAAGGAATCATCTCTCATCCAAGTTTTAGACCTTTCTTCCTATTCCATGAAAGTTGCCATGCATCATATGAATATGAGCTATGAGAATCATTAATACCTAACCACTGGTGATCTCCTAATCACTCCATAAGGGGTCCATTTTAGTCTATTTATAACTACTAGATTAATCATTGTATCCCATCAATAGTTCACATGAAAACACTTACATGCCAACACACATGTAACTCCTTGGCATCACCTCAGGAACATCATTAATAAATAGGTATGCCATATATTTAATTATTGAAAAAGTCTTCATTATAATAATATATCATGTATGATATTAATAAGTATATTAAATCATGAATTACATCATTAATTTCATCTCCATCACATCAAGTATAAACCTACAATTATACTCCCAATAATGACCAGTCTTATCCCTTCCTTTTTATTCACTCCATGTCAGTTAAGGACATGTGATAGCTCAAATGAGGGGAATATGCTATGGGTTAGAACCCCACACACTATGGGAACCCTACATATGGAAATTAGATGCCATAATTTTCAACTTGTAACCTCATATATATCATTGTTGAACAAAACCCTACAACCTACAACCTCACATCCACCATTGTCAAATAAAACTCTACAAATTGTAGCATCACATGCATCATTATTAAACAAAACCATACTTTGCTACAGGTAGGTTTCCATAGTCCAAATAGAGTGTGTTGATATTTATTGGTTGCAAGGATTGAAAATGAAGCTAAAATGGGAGGGTTAGTTGCAAGGAGAGAATCCATGGATCATATGTAACTTTAGTGAGACCAAGCCAGTTGGGATGTCTTTAATAGAGCTAGTTAGACCATTTATTTTGAGAAGTTGAAATATTTATTAGATCCTCTTGTTATATTATTTATAAGTTCCTTTAATGAAACCAAGTCACTATACATGGCATCACATTCCTAGTCACTAAAGACTTGGTGAGCCAAGCAACTGGGCTACCAAGTACAAGAGAAAACTAGCAAGATAAACCTAATGGCCAAGAAGCTAGATAGTAGTTTTTCAAGGAAAAAAAAAGACTAATATTAAATAAATGAGGTGTGGAGAGACTTAGCTTACCTAAAACATGGAGGGAGATATCATCATACATCGTTAGGTACATGACCTGTGAAGGAAGGTATTCCCTCATTTACACTCTTCAATTCAAGTTTTTAAATCACATAAGGCATACCAGAGCCATTAATGTTCCAATTTTTTATGGAATATTTTGAAAAGGATGTCCAAAGAGTATCATAAATGTATAGAAACAATCCTATCACATCACTACCTAATATGGCTAATAACTAAATAAGGAATAAACTCTGTGAGACCTAACCTATGTTGGTAATAATTTTTAGTCCTACAAAATAATGAACCTCAACAGGAAGGCATTGATAAGAAAAAATCCCTTGAGGATTAGGCCTAAAAATTTTTACAAGAAGATGTTATGGGAACTAGTGCTAGTGGCCAGCCTGTAGCTACTAAGGGTCCATCTAAGACTACTATGAGTAAGAAAAAGAGAAGGAAATTGGTTCTACCTAATTCTAACATAGAGGAGGAAATACCACAATAGTATATTCCTCCTCACACTATTTCCTCACCTCAAATTGATTCCTCCACATTGTCTCCTTTTGGATAAGACATTCCCCTATAAACTATTGTTGAATAAAAACAAATTCCATCAGTTACCCCTTATAAAATAAAAATAAAAACCAAAGCAAAGAAACCCATGGTATCAAGAAAAAGGAGATATCCTCCTAAGAGATCTCAAATAGTGAAGAAACAAAAGACCACTACAACTCTCCTACCCATAGATATCAATGATGATGAAAAATAAAAGAAGGAACCTAGGGTGAGGAAGAACCTTGATGGGTTTGAAATAGTAAAATAGTCTACTGATGAGGAATTTTCTAAGGTAGAAGAAGAAGAACAATCACCTCCACTGTCTAGATTCACTAAGGAGGACATTGATCTCCTCAAAAAATTTGGTTATTTAGAAGAGGAATTGACAATGGTAGAGTAGTATGTAGTAGAAGAGGAATTAGGTGAATAAGAAACTATGGATAAAAGAACAGAATAAGAAATACTCCCTCATACTTAGGAGTTCTAGACATTGGAATAAGATGTGAAGGAAATGTACATATTGATAAATGAGATAATAGAAATGAAATGAAATCGAAGCATTGAAACACTTTTAGGAGAAACATATTTTATAAAGCCTTCTATGGATAGAGAAAAGGTATTAGAGGGATTTGTAGTAGCTTCCCTAAAGGAACCTACATCATCCTCATTTACCTTGACCATAGAAGTACCTGTAGTAGATTATGCTCTAGCTCTGGTACTATTCTATCATATATTTCCTCCTCTATTTCCCACTACACCAACACCTATAGTAGACGAGGTTATTGATGTATATTTATCATCCACTATTCCAATGGAGACCGATGATCTTTTGATTTTTCTGAAGGAAAAATTTAGTAATAATGAAGCCTACCATAAAGAATTAGTGTAGATATTCAAGGGATATGTTAAATCAAAAGAACATGATGAACTAAAAGAAAATTTGGAATTTTATAAATTTAAGATCAGATATCTAAAGGAAAATATTGGTAAATTACATGAAACTACTAAACTATTGATAGAGTGTAGACCCCCTTCTAAGGTATATGATGTGTACTTGGAAGAGAAATGGCTTAAATTCAGGTATGATAATATTTAAAATGATCACTATTACATAATTTGTGACCCAAAATATTTATTTAAAGAATATAGACATGTTAATCTTGTCCTCCAATCTTAGCTAAGTGAGTTCTACATCCACCAATATACTATACCCAGTGATACAAAATGGAATCCAAACATCTATTTGGGAGATGTCCTGCTAAATGAATTTTCTTCATATGTTCTGAATGAAATAAGAAGAAGGAAACAAATGGAAGAATATCAAGCAAAAGAAAAAGAATCTACCTTAATGATCAGGAGTGAATCAAGAGATCTAGATTATGTAATAGATGAATGGATCTCCTTTATGAACACAAACACTGCATAAGATTGGGTTGTCAAAAAGTAGGCAAAATTCTAGAACCACTATTTGAGTCTTATGGAAGGAGATGGAAAGTAAATTTTTGTTGATTTCTCTAATAGATGGGTAGAATTCTTAGATTCCATGAAAATAAATGAACCTTAATCCCTCAAAACCTTAGGGAGGCCATCCATATATTATACTTATATATTGAACTTATTAGGAAGTGAAGAATACAATGTTTGGGATTGATGTTTCAACACCCTATATTTTGGTTCCTAATTCTTGGCTGGGAATGAAATGTTCCAATTGATAGAGAGGTAGAGAAGAAAACATGGGAAAACATTGAGAATGATAAAGTTTTTTACATCCTTGAAGGGTTAGACTATCCTGAACCCCTAGACTTTAAGAAATTTTGTGGTTTCAGAATGTAACCAAGGTTTTCTCAAGGTTGATCAAGAGGTTAAGTAGGGGGAGTGATGAGGCCACCAATTGATTAATTTCATAGCCTCATCCATGCTTAATATATGTCTTTTTAAATTTAAATTCCCATAATTATCCATGACTTATGCAAATGAATGAATGAAGTTATGATTTTGTACCTGCATTGATATATATATATATATATATATATATATATATATAATGAATTATTGATGTTTTTTTATTAAATAATATTGGTATGACTTTATCTAACAATAATTTGAAAGATCATGAAAGGATACATAATCTTACTAGGCCATAGCTAATATAGGTTGCTCGTAGCAACTACAAGCCTCACCTATAAGTTTCCCATAGCTACTATAGAGTGCCTACACCTACTATATGCTTCACCTACAGGTTTGCCACAACCACTATAGAGTGACCATAACAATTGTGGGCTTTACCTACAAGTTGATCATAGCCATTGGAGAGTACCCATAGCAACTATAGGCTTCACCTATAGGTTTCCCATAGCCCCTACAAAGTGCCTATATAAACTATAGGATTTACATATAGGTTGATCATAGCCACTAAGAAAAATAGAGATATTGTTGATGAGATCTTAAAGACACATCTAGATATCTTATGAACTTAATGGATGATTGGAAATAATCATAATTGTTGCATAGATTCCCTGCATGAAAATAAATATTGGATGTGCTACCAAACATGAGAAAGGCATGGATAATGAGAAAAAAAAAAGAAAAAAAATAGAAAAATAGTATGCCTTATTTCTAACCCAGTCAAACCTAGAACAAGTAAATTTGGTTACTAACCACTTAAAGGTTGACTGGGGTAGCTTCTAAGTATTTTTATTCTTACTAGTTTAGTATTTTTTGGTTAAGAGTTAATAAATTGCCTTCTATATTTAATGTCAAAACCTAGATCAGATTAGGAGTTAGTTAATTTGAATAGATAATAACATAAGTATTAGAATTTAAACATTGCACTCCAAATATTGTAACTTCTTGTAGCAATCTATAATTTCTACAAAATTGACTAATGAGTAGATTAATTTTGTGAGAATTTTGTGAATTATGTTGGAAAAGGATTGGAACTTAGTTCTGAATGAGGAAAGGCCCCCTCAGAAGGAGTTGTAATGAAGATCCTAACTCTCTTTAGATTTAAGTGTGTCATGTAGGTTGAATTTATTTAGTTTGATTATATAAGTGTGATTCATAAGTGTGAAGTAATTATGTAGTTCTATCATACTAGTTTCATAGTATATTTATCTAGTGAATTCAACATAAATTCATTGTACTTCAACTAGAAAAGCAAGATGATTTTTAAATAAATAATGTGTATATAGTGATGACATCCTTAAAAATAGTAAGCACTCTAGGTTGATAATTAATGTTAATTAGACTCAAGAATCTATCAATCACTAGGTAATTTGTCTACATAATAATAAGCACAAGATATCTTGTGATCAACTAGAAGAACATAACTTGTATGCTGAAGTAGTCTTTTATAATAGTGAAGAAGGAAAAGCTAAATTAGAACTTGTATTTGATCTCATAAGATGCCTTGATGAATTCTATTATCAAAATAAGACTCTCAATGATCTTATTAGTCAGTTAGAAGTTGTCGATATAAGGTTTGAATCAAAGGAATCTAATTGTGATTATTTGAAGTCTAAGTTATATTCTTTGAAGGTTTAGCATGGGCACTTCGAAGACAAGATGAGCAGGATAAACACATAATGAGAAAGATCTAGATGACATTTTGAGTAGTTATAAGTCTACCAATGATAAAGTAGGTCTTGTAATCAAAGAAGACCATATGGAGAAAGCTCAAGCCAAGGAGAGTCAGACCTCAAAGGTTAATGGTCTACCAAAGAGTGGTGGTGCTGGTAGAATGAAGATAAGTCCTATTAGATAGCCTGATGCCATAAGGTATGCAAGTTATTTTAATGGTTATTATTTCTATTAGAACCAGATTGGTCATAGAAAAAGAAACTATGAAAGGAGAGACTACAATAAATCATTCAAAAATATGTATTCATGAAGCTATGAAAGGAATAATGTTATAAGAGATGTTGTGTGTTACAAATATAATTAAAAAGGACATATTTTAGGATTATATTCTAGTAAAGTTAGAAGGTCTAAAATATTAAACAAGATATATGAAGCTCCTATAATTCATAAACATGATCAAGCTTTGCTATAAAATCCAAAGCAATTTAGGATAGATCATATTGAGCTCAATAGGCAAGATGGTATATTTGTCAAGGAGGAACAAAAGATCAAAGAAAATTTTATGCTAGCTCAGACTACCTTTTAGGTTCAAGATGAAGGCATGAAATGGTATATAGATAGTGATTGCTCAAGCCACATGATAAGAGATAGAAATAAGTTCATCTCTTTAAATAATAATGTTGTAGGAATAGTGAAGTTTGGAGATTAAAAAACTACCAATATAGCTAGAAAGGGTGTCATAAGTTTGGATAATGGAAATATCAATACCCAAAATGTGTTGTATGTGAAATGTTTGAAACATAATCTATAAGTCTAAGTCAATTATGCAATTAAGGACATGCACTAACCTTTCATGACATAGAATGTGAGATAAAAAGAGCCAAATTAGGAAGGCTAATTTACAATGTCAAGAGGATTGAGAATAACCTCTATGTATCGAATGATATCAATAAGGAGAGATGTTTCATGAGCAAGATAGATGAAAGTTGGCTATGGCACAGAAGGCTATCTCACCTAAACTTTGAATATCTAGTTAGGCTTATTATTAATAAGTATGTAAAGAACATGCCTAAGATTATCAAACCTAAAAACATACCTTGAAAGGCATGTCAACAAGGTAAGTAGACTAGAAGAAGTTTCAAGTCCAAGGAGTACTCTGTTAAACATTTCCATTGATTAAGGGATAGATTATTGAGAATTATATTTGAGTATTGACATTTAATATTTAATGTTGTTATTGATGTAAAAGGTTCTAATGAAGATGCATTGTTATTTTATTGATGTCAATCTAATATAATTAATGTCAAAGGTTCTTGTGTAAATGTTTGGTTGATTAAGCCTTGAAGTTTGTATATGAATGATTTATGTTGCCAACATAATGAGTGTTGTTATTGTTTGAAGAATGTTCTAATATCATCTTGAGTGAAATCATTAAGAAGCAACATGAGTGAGTATAGTTTAGTATAGAGAAACATGAGTGAGTATAGTTTAGTATAGAAAAATTAAATCATCTTGTAATGCTTCATAGACACCTTGTGAGATGGTATTTTTAGGTGACATAATGAAATCAGTATGCTATGAAGAGGAAACTTTGTTCTCTCAAGATATCTCTAAGTAGTTTTGAAGATGTTCTAAATGAGATACAAAGATGAGAATGATCTAAAGACCACTTGACAGTATTTGATCATGAGAGATATTTTTTGAGGTTGTTCATGAGGTGTTGAGGACCTAATAAATGATTAAACGGCCAGATTTGAATATGTATGTATGCATCTCTGAAGATGCTATAGTCAAGATCTAAAGATCTGTAAGTAGCCCTAAGGAAGTTATTTTTTATATCTAAAGAAAAATTAATGTATGAAGTTTCTTTAGAATAAATAAGAGACATTTAAACATAGGAGAGTTTCATGGTGTAGCCTACAATGTGGCTATAACGTCATATTCAAGACATATTAAGGCTTCTAGGTCAATGCTTAGAAAGAAAAAAGAGAGATGGTGGTCAAATGAGGTAACATGATTAGTTTACATGACACATGTGAGTAGGTGAATAGTGACATAGGTGAGTAAAGTTGTTTTTATTATGTTAATGAAGTCTTAGATCTTGGTTTATAAGAAAAAGTCTTGAAAAGTGTTTCAAGGTTTGAGTACATAAAATGAAGAGTTGTTTATTAGAGAAGATTTTCTTAGTGATATTTGGTATATGAAAATTATACATGAGAACCCAAGATATTCATGGTGTATTAGGAAGGGTTCTATCTCAAATTTCCAAGCATTAGTTTTTGGAAAGAGGATTTAATTTTATGAATGATCATCAAGATTGAAAGATGGTCTAAACCCTCATAAAACCCTAATAAGGACATGATATTAAAGATCTTATTCTAATAAGATTATAACTATTTGATATTGTTAGACATGTTATTAGATGTCATAGTAAACTCTCATATGCATCTACAGAGGTGATTGGTTTCTTAGGCGAGTGAGAATACCCTATAAAAAAGTGATTGTCTTTCAAAAATTTACTAAAGTAGATAGAGTTGATCGAGTTAAAGTTGATAAGTGGATGAAGATCAAAGTATGAGACTTTTATTTGATTTTCATGAAGATTTTTTGTATAGGTTACATATCATAGGTGTGCAATTTTGGTGATAAAAGCTATCCAATTGATAACAAACAATAAAGAAATCAAATAGAAGTGAGACGATGTTTCTTGACATGTTTTTATGAAAAAGTGATGCATTGAAATACATGATGATGTTTTTCGGGTATTGAATGATCTATCCATGCTTTTAAAAATATTAAAATTTAGTATAATATGTTGAATCATTGAATCCAAAATGTCTTTTCTAGCTGAGTAGAGTTTGTAAGAGAGAAGGTCAATAGATTAGTTTGTAAGACCAATAGTTTTCATTAGAGCTCATGATATGATTAATTGAGGTTAATCTAAGGATGTTTTAAGATCCTATTTATAAATTGAAGATTTTCAATCATTTTTTAGGTTTTCATGTCTCCTTTACTATGTTTTGGAGTTTTTTGATAGTTCTAAGTGAATATCTTATAGAGGAGTATTTGAGCCTATTTACCTTGAGCTAAAGCATAAAATAAAGTTTTTGATGACTCTAAGGTCATGGGGTTTATAAATATTTAATTTTATTCTATAATTTTTTTTCAAAGTTCAATATATGCCTCAATTATTCAAGATATAATTTT
The DNA here is from genome assembly GCA_037957365.1 of Torreya grandis. Classification (NCBI taxonomy): domain Eukaryota; kingdom Viridiplantae; phylum Streptophyta; class Pinopsida; order Cupressales; family Taxaceae; genus Torreya; species Torreya grandis. The sequence continues at coordinate 783,677 of JARHVA010006392.1, forward strand.
TGAATGTACGTAGGCCTTTTTATAAGCAGTGATTTAAAGAAGGGTTCAAGTGGTGATTGGACATAAAAGGTGTTCTAGAGCTAAATTAAAGTTGGATAAGGGATTTGGGAGTGGATTATTTCTTTTTTCTACTATGTGAGTTATTTTTATATGCCAAAATAAATATCAAATGGTAACATACTATTAAGAAGTCCTATTAGGTCTTCATAAGCCTAAAAGAGGAGTAATGGTTAATTGATATATGACAAACCTATTTTATTAAATTATTCATTAATTGAGTCATGTTATTTTAATATTATAAGACCTATTCATGTTTTACCTAATTGATTTTAATATGTAGATAACCTAGAAAGATATGATCATGTGATTTTTATAAAATCAAGGTAATTAGGCCTATTTTTGGATGCTTAGAGGATGCTAAGAGAATGAGAGAAGAAGAGAATAAATGAATGATATAGATCCTTTATGAGTATAAGGAGTTCATGTCTATGATTAGATAAATGTAATTAATATCTAATACATGTTATGTAAATGAGGATCAAGGTTAGAAGACCTAATCAAGCCATGAGGATGGCTAGTTGAGTGAAAAATGTTGAAGGTCAGTTTGAGAGGGATTGGAGTGAGTGAAGAGGTAAAAGAGTAGATAATCATATATTATATAAGTAAAAAATTTCTATAAATGTTATAAAAAAATTAGGTGGATGAGTTAGTGATGAGTCATCTAGTAAGTTGGTGCTTCCTTGCAAGTAGATGCTTGTTAAAGCCTAACTAAGTTGGTGATGAGCTAGTTGGGGTTGGTGCTCCATGTGGAGTTGATGATTCACTAAATTTTGATGTTTATATTATAGGAATATATTTCATTTGATTCATCAATGGGTTTTCTTCCCCTAAAAGGTTTATAACATATATGATGTGTTCATGTGTTTCATTCTCTTATGATTTGATACTTATGCTTGTTATGATGTACATGATTATTATAAATGGTTCATGAATATTTAAGTGGATTTTAATATAAATTTTTGAATACTAATTAACCCCCCATCTTATTCATTTTATTTCCAATAATGGGTATCAGAGCAAGTCCTTTGGAGTAGGCTTTAGAACTGAAAGGTGACCCTGATAAGCACAAGATGTCTTGTGATCAATAGGGAGAAGATAACATGTATGATTAAGAAGTATTATATGATAGTAAAGAAGGAAAATGTTAAATTAACATTTAAATAAAGTTCATTAAATCTCTTGATTATTTTAATAATAAAAATAAGACTATCAATGATCTCAATAGTCAGTTAGAAGATATCAATACAAGGTTTAGATCAAATAAATTTGAGTATAAGTAGTTGAAGTTTGAACATGTGTAGTTAATATAAAAAATGATCAAGTTCAATAGAAAACATGAAAAATTAGAACAAGTCAAACATCCCAATTCATTAAAGCATAAGTCATGTTTGAACCATGACAAGTAGAGAAATGTTGTTTGATACATCTATCACAATATAAGACACATTGCTAGATTCTACTCTAATAATGTTGAAAGGCCTACAAGATTCAAAAAAAATATTAAAAATTTGTATGGAAGCTAAATAAAATTAGGATGGATCATATTGAACCCAAGAAGCAAGATGAACCTCTTATCAAGGAAGAACAAAAGACTAAAGAGAATTCCATGATAGCTCAGACTGCTTTTCACATTCAAGATGAAGGTATGAAATGGTATATTGATAATGGTTTTTCAAGACACATGACATGAGATAGAAATAAGTTTATCTCATTAAAAAATAATTCTATAGGAACAGTGAGGTTTAGAGACACCATAATTGCTAATATAGTTGGCAAGGGTGTTTTCCATTTGGATAATGGAAAGAACAAGACTCAAAATGTGTTATATGTGTAAGGTTTGAAGGATAACCTACTCAGTGTACATCAAATGTGAAAATAAGGACATACACTAACTATTTTAGGCTAGAATTGTACCCTTGTGGGAGATTTTTTAGACTCTCTCACTCTTAGCTATAATATTGGAACAACCTCAGGCTGTGGGTATCCTTTAGCGAGATTAAACCTCTAGAATTTTTAATGAGGCTAGCTCCTCAGATGCTTCACTTTAGCTTATTTACCACAATAAAATATACTATTGACAAAGGAAAAGGGACAAAAAGATAACATGAAATGGGAAACTAAGCTAAGGATGGTGATGCACCAAAGATGAAATGATCCAGTGCAATCTAAGAGCCTTAATGACTACTAATGAATTCAAACAAGACATAGACTAATCTAATCCTATCTCAAGGCCACAAGAATAAGTATTATATGTTGAGGTCAAAGGTAAAACCTAAAATTTAAAGGAAGAATATGAATAGGTCTATATGAGACACTATAAACTTGTGACACTTCAAGAAGGCACCAATGTTTAACACTTCACACAACCTACAAGGAACTAATAGAATTAAAGCAAGATACGTGGAAAATTTATAGATGATAAAAGGTGTATAATTTATTTAAATTAAAACTCCAATAATTTACACTTGTCTTCAAACTAGAATTAGAAAATTCATCTTATTACTTTAAGAGAGTGTTACAAGGTGATTTTGACAAAGTAAATCTATCACTAGTCGAGGGATATATTTTTAAGCTCAAAAGCCTATATTTATAGTAAAATGGGATGAGATAACAGGGGGATTGTGTGAGAGGATATAAATGGGGTCATAATGATTGAGATCTTTGTAGTTGTCCTTGAGCTCTTTTGCATTTAAAGCATGTAACTACCTTGACCATAAGATAAACCATGCAAGATGACTACAAATCTCCACAAGACCTTCATGAATTCAAGTCTTCTTTTTTTAGAGATAAGAGAGCCATGTCAAAGGAAGCTTCATGTCTCTACCAATTGTGAATGATTTGATCCTTGCATTAAAAACTTGGCAGCATGCTCCTTCACTTTGAATGTCCTGTATGTATAAGGATGAAATCCCCATATCTTTGAATCCAGACCGAGCCATGTTACTTCTACATTAAGAAGCTCTTTATCAGAGATGATGGCTATGTTGAAGGATGAGAGCCCCTCCATTAATTTCACCTACCAGATCTTATTTTGAAATATGGAACAAATCTTTCTTATAGATGGAAAAATAATCTAAGGACATTGGTTTTCCTATATCCATTTATGTTGATGTATGTGCATAGATTGTGTAGCTTATTTTGATCTTTATTAGGTATAGAAGGCATATTTTATGAGACCCATATTTGACATCTATGAAAACATCTTAGGATTTTTAAATCCAAATGGCTACTTACAGGGGTTCATATTTTGAAATTTTTGATTCCATCATGGGATATTTGAATCCAAATAGGTATTTACTAACCCTAAAATTTAACACTAGTGTCAAAGTCATTAATCCTTTCAGGACATTTATTTCAAAAAAATTATCCAAAGGAAATCATGTCTTCAGACTCTTTTATTCTGAACAATTTTCTCAGACATTTTCCTTCAACCTTTTTACTTTCAAACAATTTTCTTAGACTTTTACTAAGTGTCCTTTTCCAAAGGGAAATTACCCTTCAAAACTTTTTAAAATGCACTTTCAGATAAATTTTCTTTGATCACTTTCCTAGAAGAAAAGTTCTTTAGGACTTTTGTAAAGGTTTATTTCCTCAAAAAAATACCATTTAGAATTGGTACATAATGTAACACTTAAACATGGAGATAAACCTTTAGAAAAAGTGTTTTTGCCCTTTGCTTCAATAAGATATTTTAGAACTTGGAAATGGGTTGTCTACTTGAGAAAACACCTTCATATTTTCTATTTTGGACCATTAAAACTTTGTAATGGACCATTTTACTGAGAAACAAGTCCTTCAAAAAAATTAACTGGGAAATTCCCCTGAGAAAAATACCCATCAAAGTTTTGAAAATAATCTTTTTGCCTTTGAAAATGCCCTTCAAAAAAAGGCAAGTGGCCTTTGGCTTCTTAAAAGTACCCTTAAAAACTTTTTCCTGGTACAATTTTGAGAGAAAAAATTTCTTAAAGCCTTTTGTTTCTAATAATATGTTCTAAGCAATTCCTAATTCTTAGCCCAAAGTATTTGAAAAAAATCTCCTGAAAGAAATAGGTCTCTGAGGAAATTATTGTTGAACAATTTCCTTGAAAGAATTCGTTCTTTTTTTTTTGGCTTCAAATATTTTACTTGAAATAATTACCCCTTTAGAAACATTCTCTCAGACATCTTAGCTTGAATAATTCAACATTTAGCCAAAAAAAGGATCCCAAAATAAACTATCTTAGTAATGAAAATGCTGAAATAATTCCAAAGTGAAGACTTAGCCCAAAAGGCTTTGTACTTAGATTTTCCAAGGTCTGTAATCCCTTCTAGACTTGTTCATGAAACTATTGTTTGACCTTCAAGGTTTAGAATTTTTCTCAGCTTATTCATTTGGGCACAATCTTGGTATGTGGGCCAAAAAAAGGCCAACATCTTTGGTGACTCTAAGGGAAGCATGTATACTATGTTTGATAACCCAAACCACTTACCTTATCTAGTCCATTAGGCATGGCGTCATTAGCCTCTGCAACATAACTAGTCTAAAACTATATACAAGGATGACCCTTTTTGGAACTTCCTCTTGAAGAAATAAAGACAAAATAAACAATGTGCCAAAGGCACTTAGGAAAGGGAAACACGTGACTAAAAAGATGAGGACAAGACACTTGGGAGAAAACATGAAAAACTATACAAGATGTAAAATATATACAATGGTTTTAAACTCTTCTAATATAAAGTCTTTAGATGAATCTTATTAAATTGGATAGGTAGTACCTCTCCATCTAGTTTGGCTAGCTAAAAATCATTATGTTGTTTGCATCTGTGGATCAAATAAGGACCACTCTACAAGCTATCAAATTTGGTATGGTTGTCTAGGTTAGCCTTATTTGAATCCCACTTGAGGACTAGATCACCTTATTTGAAGTCCCTTGATATGGTTCTCTTGTCAAAGGCTTTCTTTACTAGAGATTGTGTGACTCTAGTATTTTCATTGTAAGGTCTCTCATTTCTTCAAGCTTCATTAGTTATACCAATCTCACATTCATGGGCTCATCTTCCATCAACTCCAGCCAATGGGCTAGTTATACTATAGGTAGATCAATAAATATGGGTAACTTATCCTCCCTTCCATTTAATAATCCATATGGAAAATTACCAATGATAGCTTTGGGAGTCACCCTGTCAGCCCACAGGGTTGTATTTAGTTTAGTGTGTCATGTCCTCTAATTCTCTTCCATAGTTCTCTTGATTATTCTTAGAAATTTTTTATTTATGGACTCAACCAATATATTTCCTTGAGAATAATATTCTGAAGAGGTACTGACGTAGATGCCCATCTTGAGATCCCATTCACTCATTTTGAAACTAAGGAATGCTAATGCATTATCAAAAATGATAATGGATGGAACACCAAACCTAGGCATAATGATATCATAGAAGTCTAGGACTGCACTTTCATTAAATTATTTGAGCACAATGGCTTCCACCCACCTGGTGAAGTAGTCAATTGTAGCGAGCAACCATCTATGCCCTAAAATTGATGGAGGTTTGATCATTCCTATGTAATCAATCTCCCATTACATGAAGGGTTACTCTACCTAAATTGGGTTGAAAGGAAGGACTACCAATCTTTGCTTACCCATAAAGAAAGCAGACTTTTGACACTTTCTTACTGATGCATATTCATCTTTGAAGATATTGGGCCAATACTAACCATCTCTCATCACTTTTGTCATTGTATTCCTTGGAACAAAATGGCCTTCTATAGGCCTATCATGGAATTTCTCTAAGAGCCTTGTCACTTGGTCATCATCTATTCACCTTAGGAGCACTCCATTGAGGTCCTTTTTGAATAAAACCACATCTAATAGTGCATAAGTTATGGATGAAAGTCTAAAATACCTTCTCTTTTCCTTATCCATACCTTGTGGGCACTCATATGTTATCAAAAAACATGTCATATCCTAGAGCCAACTAGTGTGAGGTAGAGGTGCATCTGTCTATGAGTTATCTTATGTTACCAAGATACCATCTTTATATTCATGAAGGTCATCAACCATATGATCGCACAAGAATTTTCCTCACATTAGCGTAGTGACTTTGATCTCCATATCATACTCCATGACCTTAGCAATACAACGAGCTCTCTTTTAATTCAACTCTTTGTTAAGAAGGAACTATCTCATTCCAAGATGAGACATCATAAGATATATTTTTCTATTGGAGGGCATTGGTATAAAAAATTTAAGGCTTCTTACCACTAAAAAGACTTGTTTTTCTATGAAAGCATACCTCACCTCATACCCCTCAAGCCCTTAACTAAAAAATGCTATTGACTACTCAAGTCCTTCAACATTATTTTGTATCAGAATAGCTAATATATTATCAATATTAGCAAAGGCATACAATTTGAAATCTCTTGAGAAATCAAGATTCATGAGTGTGGGTACTTGGGCAATGGCTTGCTTGATAGCCTCAAATGCTGATTTACCTTCAATTGACCAGGTAAACACATTGTTCTTCTTTAGTATAGAAGTGATGGGTTTGACCAAGTTTGTAAAAATAGGTATAAACCTTCTCAGAATGTTTATTTTCCCAAGGAAACTTTGGAGTCCCTTCTTATTCTTGTGTAAGGATAAGTCCAAGATGAAACTTATTCTATTAGGATGAATATATAATCCTTATTTTGAGACAATATGTCCTAATATTTTTCCCTCATGGACAAAAAACACACATTTATTAGGATTCAAAGAGATCCCAAATTCCCTACATCTTTCAAAGATCAATATCAGGTGACCTAAGTGATCACTTGCCCTCTTGGAGAAAACTATTATGTCATCCAAGTAGACAAGCACCATCTGATTTAGTAATCCTTGGAAGTCCATGTCCATTTCTCTTTGAAAAGTGGACCCATCATTTGATAGGCCAAAAGGCATATTTTTATAAGCATATGTGCACCATTTGGTGGTGAAGGTAGTCTTGTATTGATCTTTTTCTCTTACTAGCACCTAGTTGTATCCTAAATATCCATCTAAAAGAGAGAAGCGTTCTGAACTAGTAACCATTTGAAGGAGTTACTCCATGGATGGTAATGTGTAGTGATCTTTAAAAAATAACCTATTCAAGTCTCTAAAATCAACACACAATCAGATCTCACCATTCTTCTTACTCATAGGTACCAAGTTGTCTATCCATGAGGAGTGTTTGATGGGAAAAATGATATTGGGTTCAATCAATTTGGTCAATTCTTTCCTCATTAGCACTTAAATGTATGGATTAATAGGCCTTTTCTTCTACTTCATAGGCTTGGCATTGCCTCTAATTATATAATATGTTGGGGTAGCTTAGGATCAAAGCCTCTCAAATCATTATATTCCTAAGCAAAGATGTCTAAATATTACTTATAAAGTTCAATGAAAGCATACCTTTCTACCTCATTACTTACCTTCCCATGTTTGAGGATATTTTTCTTGAAAATAAGGACTATTTCATAGTTCTCCTCATTAGTTGACATCATTGCCTTGTCTGTCCTCATTTTATCTTCCTCATGGAAAATAATTTCAATGGTGACCAGCCATTTAGGAAGTCTGTTATACCTTAATTGATAAATTTTATCCTCATCTAATGTTGAAATTTACCTTGGTTTATTGAGGAAAACGTTGCTTCCTAATGCTAGAAATAAGCAATGTACTTGTCACTATTGAAGACCTACTAATGAGCCTTATTATCTAGAATTGATGGTCTCAATACTAATTTAACATGTGGTTATACTTTAGGATTTTTAAACTCATTTGGGATATCAAACTGGGCTCCCATAGCTTCTAACTCATTATCATGTTGATTTTGGTTCCTTGGAACAAATTGAATATTAAAGGCTTCAAAATCTTTAATTAGGTCCCACACTCTATTTTTGTAGGACTTCATCAAAGGATAATTTTTAATGTTTAGGTCCCTAACTTGGTTCACTATAAGCTCACTGGCCCCTTGTACTTGTAATGCTTGATTCTCCTCTTACTAGCCCACTGAAGGCCATGGATAAAACCCTCATACTTAATTGCATTGTAAGAGCAACTGAATTAGAACCTATAAGAAGAAAAGTATTTACAATCTAAATGGGAAATTGGCATTTCCCCTAAACCTACTCCATTTTTTCTCGTTGAACCATTAAGGAACAACTTCAACATACTATTAAGTTTTTTTTAGGTCCAATGAGGGAGGACACGAGTTAAATTTCTCCATGCAGAAAATAGACACCCATGTCTCTTTCTTCAACACCATCCAAAGGGTTGAGAAATTTATTATCCCCCCATAGCTCATCTAAGAATAAGTCTATAATCTCCTTAGGATAAGTATTCAATTCTTGACTAATTATAAATTCATTCTCATCAAAAATAGTATAATTGAGGTTTATACTATCTGGCTGATGGGGCTCAATGTGAAATTGCGCCATGGGCTCAGCCTTGATTGATACCTTAGTCCCATACCTTATTTTAAAGTCCATGTATGACTAATCTACTATGAGATAACCTCCTATATTTGATGTGAATTCTTTAGAAAGGCATAATGTAAATCAAGGTGTTACATCAAGGATCAACACATCTTGAACCGCTAAAACACTAGGATAAGCATGTAAGGTCAAACTCAAATCCTTGATGATACCAAATAGCTTTGTGGAAGAACCATCAAGCTATAGAAACCCCTTAGTATTTGTCTTATATTTAAGTTTTATTTGATCAGCTATAGATTTTGGCATTAATAAAGTGATAAGTCCACTATCTACCAAATAATTATGAACCAATAAATCACCAATGATTAATGAAATGTAGAACAAAGGAGGTTTGACCGCTTTACTTGACCCTTATCCCATAGGACCTTAGGTTGCGTTAGTGATGACCTTAGTTTCTTTACTTGGTTGTTTGCCTATAGTTATTATAACACCTATCTTAGACAAACCTTATTGAAGGATATCTACTTGATAGGGCATGTAAATCATGTCCCACATTGGTACACTCACACTAGATTTATTCATTTACACAATAATGTTGATTGGTGGACCACCAACCCTCACCTATGCTTTAGGGGCCACTACTATTGTTTATTGAATTTGGAAGTTTTGTGGATTAAAATGGGTCCCTTGATTCTAATTTTTAAAAGGTACCAAAACCTTTGGAGTAGTAGTAGTTTCATTAGGCTTAGGAAATGGAGTATTGGTAGGAGGTTATACAAATGTTCCTTGGTTGTCACTCACATTCCTTCTTTTGAATCTCATATTAGCTATTAGTGGAGTGTATGCTTGGTTAGAACTAGCCTACTAATTGAGTGTATAACACTCTTTATGCTCACTAATGACCATTGTAGTATCTAGCTAGTTTGGTACCTAATCAGATCCCTAGTTTTGCGAGACAATCCTCATTTTGTCATCATGGAGATCTCTATGTTTTGAGCCATGAGAGCTTGATTATATCCATAAGTAAGAGCTTGTTGCCATTGGTCATTGAATGCCAAGCTAAACCCATTAGCTAGGATAATGCATTTCCCAAAATATTGATCCTAAGGTATCATCTCTTCAGCCTTTTGAGCCATATTATTTTGAATAAGAACCAAGGATTTGAAAGACCCTATGACATTTGGGTTATGGTTTTGTCTAGCATAGTTAGGTTGCCCCTATCCTTGACTGTGTCCTTAAAAATTTCCTTTGTAGGGTGGCTTATTTACTTAATAAGATTGTTATTGAGTCTGATATGGATCTTGATAAGGTTTATTTAATTGAGCCTTCTACCTCTTCACATTTGACACATCATTTATCAAGGATTGGAACATGCTCTTAAGTTCAACATAGTTTTTTTTCTCTTGGGAATCACTTGATCAACTAGTAGAGGCCTTTTCTTACTTAGGTGAAGGTATAGCAGTAATTTTTAGAGTTGGAAAAATAACATAAAGTGGGGGACTAACCATAGGGGTAGTCTGATTTTAGGTAAAATAGGCATTGGGGGTCTAGGAGTAAGTTTGTCATCCTGTACTAGACCATTCTCTACTTTGATTTCCACCTCATAGGCATCTGGGAGTGTATTTCCTCCCATTTACTAAATCATTACTACAATATCACTGGTAAGAACTTTCAAATAGTAAAGGAAAACATAGTTAGGAGTATGCATAATAGATATTGGAATTATATCCCATGTCTTTTCAAACCTGGTATTGAAATCTTGTATAATCTCATAAGGAGCCCTCTTGATTGTCATTAGTTGTTTAATAAGTGACAAGTGATCACTCTTATGTTCAAATATATTACACAATACATCACCTAACTAATTCCATGATGTGATGGAGTTATTAGTAAGGTTTAAATACTAATCTAGGGATTTACCCTTGAAAGAAATGGTTAATAACCTAATAGCTACATTTTCCTCACTAACGTTATGAATATTATAAAAGTTGGCTATATCCCTGAGGTCCTCAAAGGGGATTATAGATTGATCTCCTATGAAATAAGGAAAATTATTAAGGGATACCACTAGAATAGGATCATATCGCTAAAGGTCCAAAGGAATTTTACCATTAAAATCCATAAAAGGGAAAGCTCTAGGGGTTGCGATGGTGGTGAAAGGACCCAATAAAGATATTTTTGTAGAGGTAGATTTTGAAAATGTTTTAGGAGGAAAGTTTCCCATGTATGGGTGAGTGTTAGAAAATATTAAACTTCTTGCTGAGTTTAAAGGTAATTCAACAAATTCAAAAGGAATACCTCTAGAAGCTAATCTTATAGACAACTTTGGCATGAAAGATAGTTATTGTTCTACCACTAGATTGTTGAGTTCTCTGTAGAGTCACCATATATTAAAAGATGAATGTTATAACCATTGTAAATTGATCAAACCAACATCAAACTTGAACAATATCCTTTAAAATTGGTCCCATAGAGCATGCTATAAATTGATGTAGGATAGAATTGCACTCTTGTGGGATATTTTTTTAGGATCTCTCACTCTAAGCTAAAATATTAGAATAACCTCAGGCTATGGGTATCCTATAGTGATATTGAACCTATAAGATTTTTAATGAGACTATCTCCTCAGATGCTTCACTTTAGCATGTTTACCACACTAAAATCTACTACTTACTAAGGAAAAGGGAGATAAAGATAACATGAAAGGGGAACCTAAACTAAAGATGCTGATGCACCAAAGATGAAATGATCTACTTCAACCTGGGAGCCTTAATGACTACTAATGAATTCAAACAAGACATAGACTAATCTAATCCCATCTCAAAGCCACAAGCATAAGTATTTATTTTTAAGGTCAAATGGAAACCCTATGATTGAAGGATAAAAAGAAATAGGTTTTTATGAGACATTATAAACTTATGAAACTTCAAGAAGGTGCCAATGTCTGACACTTCACACAATCTATAAGGAACTAAAAGAATTAAATCAAGATACATGGAGAATTTATATATGATAAAAAGGGACATATATTCTAAAAATTAAAACTCAAATAATGTACACTTGTATTCAAAATAGAATCAAAAAATTCATCTTATTACTTCAAAATAGTGTTACAAGGTGATTTTGATAGAGTAACTCTATCACCTATAAAGGGATCTCTTTTTAGGCTCAAAATCCTATATTTAGAGTATAAAAATATGAGAGAAGAGTGTGATTATTTAAGAGGATAGAGAAGGGTCTTAATGACTAAGATACTTACAGTTGTCTTCGATCTCTTTTGCATTCAAAGCATGTAACTACCTTGACTATGAGATAAACTATCCAAGATCACTGCAAATCCTTGAGCCCCTCACACATTGAATTCTCCCTTTTTTGGAGATAAGAGAGCCATGTTTGAGGTATATTCATGTACCCACCAAGTGTTAATGATTTGATCCTTGGATTAAAAACTTGGCACACTCCTTCACTTTGCATGTCCTACATGTATAAGGATGAAAACCCCATATCTTTGAATTTAGATCAAGACATGTTGCTTCTGAATTGTGTGGTTATTTTTTAGAGATGATGGCCATGTCAAAGGATGAGGGCCTCTCCATTAATTTCACCTACCATCTCCTAATTTGAAACTTGGGCCAGATCTTTCTTATAGATGGAAAACCAATCCAAGGACATTAGTTTTCTTGTATCGATTTAAGTCAATGTAAGTCCATAGATTATTTATCTTCTTTTAATCTTTATTAGGTATAAAAGGACTATTTTATGAGACCCATCTCTGATGTTTGTGTAAACATCTCAAGCTTTTCAAGTCCAAACGACTACTTATAGGGGTTCAAATTTTGACATTTGTAGGCCCATCATAGGATATTTGAATCCCAATGACTATTTTATAAGCTTGAACTTTGAAACTTGTGTGAACATCATTAATCATTATGAGTCATTTCCTTCAAATTATTTTTGCAAAGGAAATCATGTCTTCAAACTTTTTACTTTGGGAAAATTTTATTAGACTTTTTCCTTTGGCCTTTTTGATTTTAGACAATTTTATTAGACTTTTACTAAGTGTCATTTTCTAAAGGGAAATTACCCTTTGGAAATTTGAAAAATGCCCTTTTAAATAATTTTTCTTTGATCACTTTCCCAAAATAAAAGGTCTTTGGAACATTGTCAAGGGTCTATTTCCTCAAAATGATACCCTTTGAAATTGTTGCATAATGTAACACTTCGACATGGAAATGACCCTTCAAAAAAAGTGTTTTGGCCCTTTGATTTGATAAGATATTTCAAAACATGGAAATGGGTCGTCTACTTGAGAAAAACCCTTCAAATTTTCCATTTTAGACCATTAAAACTTTGTAATGGACCATTTCCTTGAGAAAAAAACCTTTAGAAAAATGAATTAGGCCATTCCTCCGAGAAAAATACCCTTCAGAGCTTTGAAAAGAACCTTTTTTCTTGTAGAAATGACCTTGAAAAAAATAAAGTGGCCTTTGAATTATTTAAATTTCCCTCCAAAATTTTTTTTTGGTATGCTTTAGAAGAGAAAATAAATCCTTTGGGCCTTTGATTTTGGACAAAATGTCTAAAACAATTCTTGATACTTAGCCTAAAAGACCCGTAACAAATCTCCCAGAAGAAATAGGTCTTTAGGGAAATTATTGTAGAATAATTTACCTAAAAGAATTTATTATGTGTCTTTTGCTTTAGAGATTTTGTCTAAAAGAATTACCCCTTTAAAAACTTTGTCTTGGACAACTTGTTCGAAAGAATTCAACACTTAGCAAAAAAGGGTCTTGAAAGAAACTATCTTAGCAATGAAAAGGGTGAAAGAATTCCAAAGTAAAGACATAGTCCAAAAGGCTTTGTAATTAACTTTTCTAAGGTCTTTAAGCCCTTCCAGACTTTTTCCCAAAACTATTGTTTGACTTTTAAGCTTTAGAATTCTGCTCAACTTATTAATCTAGCATAAGCTTGATATGTGGGCCAAAAAATGGCCAACACTAACCTTTCATAATAAAGGATGTGAGATAAAAAGAGCCAAATTAGTAAGGCTAATTTCTGATGCTAAGAGGATTGATAATAACCTATATGTACTAAATGAGGTAAAAAGTAGAGATGTTTCATGAGAAAGATAGATGAAAGTTGGCTATGGCACAAAAGGTTAAGACACCTAAACTTTGACAATCTAGTCAAAATTAGTCCTAAGAATTCTATGAAGAACATGCCCAAAAACATCAAACCTATAAACATTATTTATAAGGTATGTCATCATGTTAAACAAACTAAAATAAGGTTCAAAACTAAGGAGTAGTCTACCAAAAAACCATTAGAGTTAATCCACACTGATCTTTAAGGGCCTATGAGAATTTAAAGCATTCAAGGACACAACTACTTCATGTTACTCATTGATGACTACATAAGACTAAAATGGGTAGCATTCCTAAAAGAGAAAATATAATCTCTTGTAAATTTCAAGACATTCAAGGCCCTTGTTGAGAATGAAAAAAATGGAAAAATAAAATGATTAAGATCTAATAGAGGAGGATAGTTTTTGTCCAATAATTTTGATGACTTCTATGAGAATATTGGAATAAGAAGACAATTATCAGTAGCTAGGACACCTCAACAGAATGGGGTAGTGGAAAGGAAGAATATAATAGTTTAAGAGATGGCTATAAATATGTTCCATGAATTTATATTATCTAATGGATATTGGATAGAGGTAGTTAGCACTAATGTCTATATTTTGAATACAAGACAAATAAGGATAAATGGTAACAAGAATCCTTATGAACTATGGAAGGGTAGACCTAAAAATGTATAATACTTTAGAGTTTTTGTTAAAAAGTGTTTCATCAAAAGAGATGATTAAAACTTCGGTAAATTTGATTCTAGATCTGATGAAGGTATATTCTTAAGATACTCATCAATGAGATCAATCTATAGATGTTACAACAAGAGACTAGAAAAGATAGTGGAATGTAAAAATGTAAAGGTCGATGAGATAAAAAATACACACTCATGGTCAAAGAATACTTGAGAGAACTTAGACATAAATAATGATGAGGAGGCTATAGAGGTTTATGAAGAGGAAGAATAAATTGAAGAGAGATATGACTCAAAAAGACATTTAAGACATATTAAAAGATAATATTGAATCTTAAATCATTGGTAATAAGAATGAAGGTATGAAAATAAGGAGAAGATTGGTAAGAAATCTAAATCAAGATAAACTTGATTTGTTATCCAAGATTGAATGTAAGAATATTATAGAAGAAATCAAAGAATTTTTTTGGATAGATGCTTTGAATGAGGAGTTAGATCAAATAGATAAGAATGAGACTTGGAAACTAGTTCCATAATATAAAGATAAAAATGTTATTGGCACAAAATGGGTGTTTATAAATAAGTTGAATGAAAATATAAAACTCAGTATGAGCAAGGCTAGATTGGTATGCAAGGGATATACATTCATTGAAGGGGTACACTTTGAAGATACCTTTACACTAGTATCTATATTGGAAGCAATCAAGTTGTTTTTAGCCTATGTAGAATTCAAGGTATACCATATGGATGTCTAATTTACCTTTCTAAATGGGAATCTAGAAGAATAAGTGCACATTAAGCAATATGAAGGGTTTTATTTAATAGATAATAAAGACTATGTTTATAGATTAAAAAAGGCTCTCTATGGTCTAAATAAATCTCCTAAAGCTTGGTATACTAGGCTATACATGTATCTATTAGATCAAGGATTAAAAAAAGATTTATAGATAGTAATCTATATATCAAGATAGAAGATGACCACTAGTTGATAGAGTTGTTTATGTGTATGGCATCATTCTTAGTGTAAACAATGAAAACATGATAAAGGCCTTTGTATAAGTGATGAATAAATAATTTGAGATGTATATGATAGGATAACTATCATTATTTCATGGGTTGCATATCACTCAATTTAGAAAAGGTAAATTTATCTCACAAACTAAGTATATAAGAGAGATGTTAAAAACTTTTGAGATGGAAGAGTGCAAGGTAGTTACTACACCCATGGCCACAAGATGTAAGTTTAAAATAGAAGATGAGTTTTCAAAGGTCAATCAGATGTCATATAGGTCAATTAGTGGAAGTCTTTTATATACGACTACCTTTAGACTTGATATCATGTAAGTAGGAGTTCTTGTGGGAAGATTTAAAGTAAATCCAAAGGAGAATGATCTAAAAGTAGGTAAAAGGATACTCAGGTATCTCAAGGGGACAATGGAGTATGAATTATGGTATTCAAAAGGCAAGGAGTTTAATTTGATAGCCTACATAAATACAAATTAGGAAAGAAGTATAGATGATATGAAGAGTACTAGTGGAGGATATTTCTTCCTAAAAGGATGTCTAATATCTTGGATAAGTAAGAAGAAACCATCATTAATTTTATCCACTTGTGAAGACAAATATATTTCAAAAACTTTATATTGCACACAGGTCTTATGGATGAGACAAATCCTAAAAGATTGTAAGATGGAGTATGATGGTCCAATCCCTATCTATTATTACAATACAAGTGATATAAGTGTCTCAAAAAATATTATCATGCACTCAAAAACCAAAAATATTCCCATCGTATATAATTTTCTAAGAGATCAAGTAAGTGAATAAAATATTAAACTTTAATATGTTTCTACACAGTATCAGATTACATACATCTTGACCAAATCACTACCAAAGGTATCTTTTGAACACCTAAGATAGGAATTGGGTGTAATCAATTCCCATAAAAACCATTGAGAGAGTCAAGTATTGAAGGGGATCTAATCATTCTAATTAAATTCATGAACATGTTATTTTCTCAAGAAGGTATGCATGGTTTAAGGGGGACCTTTTCAAGTTGTTGACTAAGCTTGATTTTTGTTGAAGTAATATTTTAATATGAGTTCATTTTAAAATAGATGATAGTTGTGGAAGATATTTTTCATTAATGTCAAAGGGGGATAAATATCAAAAAGGTTAAAAAAAAAGAGATCAAAAAATATGATAAAAGGGAAAAGATCAAAAAGGGTGAGAAAGAAAAGATGAGAACTAGGTATAATAGATTATTTACATTTTTTTGAGAATTTTTTCCATCAATGACAAAGGGGAGATTTTTTAACATTGTCATTTATTAAGGGAGAGAATTTTGAGAATTTTCTTTGATTATTGACCTTTAATAATTAATGTCATCATTTATTTCAAAGTTTCTAATGAAGATGCATGGTTATTTCATTCATGTCAATCTAATATACTTAATGTCAAACATTATTTTTCAAATGTTTGGTAAAGTAATCCTTGAGGTATGTATATGAATGAGTTTTTTTGCCAGCATAATGAGTGTTGTTATTTTTTAAAGAATGTTTTAATATCAGCTTAAGTGAAATCATTAAAGAGTAGCATGAGTGAGTATAAGTCATTATAGAACATGTAAAACATATTGTATTACTTTGTCTAGACCTTGTGAGATGGTATTTTTAAGTGGCATAATGAAATGAGTTAGCTCCCAAGAAGAAATTATGTGCTCTAAAGATCTGTGTAAATAGTTCTAAAGATGCTCTGAATGAGCTACACAGATGATAATTTTCCAAAGATAATGCTCTAAAAAACACTTGAATTTTTTTGAGTATGAGATATATTTTTTAAGGCTATAGATGAGGTTATGAGGACCTTACAAATTATTAAAAGGTTAAATTTGAATATCTATGTACATAGATCTAAATATGCTATAGTTGAGCTTGAAAGATCTATAAGTAGTTATAAAGATGTTTTGTTGAATATCCAAAGAAAAATGAATGTATGAAGTTACTTGGTCATAAAAAAGAGACATTGAAACATAAGAGAGTTTCAAGGTGGATCCTGTAGTGTGGCTAGAACATTAGATTCAAGGCATATTAAGGATTGCAAGGTAAGGCTTAGAAATCAAGAAGAGAAATGGTGGCCAAATGAGGTAACATGATCAATTTACATGGAATACGTGAGTAGGTGAACATTTCTATAGGTGAGTTATGTTTTTTTTAGTATGTGCATGAAGTTTCAGATCTTGGTTTGTAAGAAAAAAGATTGAAAAGTGTTTCAAGGTTTCTTGAATGCACAAAATGAAGAGCTATCTATCTGAGAAGGTTTATTCAGTACTCATTAGCATGTGAATATTTTTCATGAGAACCTAAGTTATTCATGGTAGATGAGGAAGGGTTATATTTAAAATTTCCAAGCATCGGTTTTTGGAAAGAGGAACTAATTTTTATGAATGACCATTAATATTATAAATTGGTCTAAACCCTCATAATACCCTAATAGGGACTTGATATTGAATATCTTATTATAATAAGTTAAAAATAGTTTGATATGGTTATACAAGTGTTTTTCAATTTTTAATAAAATATCCCAAGCATCTCCAGGTGTGATTGGTTTCTCAGCTGAGTGAAATAACCCTATGAAAAAGTGCATTTCTTTCAAAAATTTGCTAAAGTAGATAGATTTGATCAATTCAAATTTGATAAGTGGAAAAATATCAAATTGTGAGAATTTTAGTTGATGTTCAATAAGATTTTTGGATAGGTTATATATCTTAGGTGTAAAGATTTGGTGATCATATTTGGCTAGTCACTAATAGATCGTATGGGGCATATAGTAAGGAAATAAAATAGAAGTGAGAAGATGTTTCCTAATGTGTTTTGATGAAAGACTGATGCATTGAAATACATGATGATGTTTTTTGGGTATTGAATTATTTTTCCATGATTTTAATAATATTTTAAGTTAGTATAATAGTTTGAATCATTGAATCCAAAATAGCTTCTATCTGAGTAGAGTCTCCAAGAGAAAAGTTCAATAGATTGGTCTATAAGACTAATAATTTTCATTAAATCTCATGATCTGATTAATTGAGGTTAATCTATGGATGTTATAAGATACTATTCATGAATTAAAGTCCCTTGAATATATTAAATCATGTTTCAGACATTCATGTTTCCTTCACTATGTTTAGAGTCTGTTGACAGTTCTGAGTGAACATCTTGTAGAGGATTATTTGAGCTTATTTTCGCTAAGTTACAACATTAGATAAAGTTTTTAATGATCTTGAGGTCATTATTTTTTTTAATATGTAATTTTTTCCATTTTTTATGGAAAAATTAAGTATATGCCTTAGTTTTTCAAGACAGAGTTTCTATATATATGCATGCCTTTTTCTAAGCAGTGATTTAAAGAAGGGTTCAAGTTATGATTCAATCTAAAAGGTGTTATAAACCTAAAGTAAATTTTTATAAGGGATATTAGAGTGGCTTATGACTTTTCCATTATGTGAGGTGTTTAGATATGCCTAAATAAATATCAAAGGGTAACATGTTAAGAAGGCCTATTAGGTCTCCATAAACCTAAAATAGGAGTAAGGGCTAATTAATGTATGACCAACCTATTTTATTGATTGATTCATGATTAAGGCATGCTATTATAGTATTCTCGGACCTATTTATACCTGATCTATGTGATTTGAATATGTATTTGACCTCTAAAGATATGATCAACTGACTTGTATAAAATTAAGGCATTTAGGCCTATTTTGGAATGCTTAGAGGATGCTAAGAGAGTGAGAGTAGAATATGATAAGAGAATGATATAGATCCTTAGTGAGTAGAATTAGGTCATGTGTAACATTAGATAAATATTATGAATATCTAATATAGGTTATAAAAATCATGATCAATGTCATAAGACCTAATCAAGCCATGAAGAGGTTTAGATGAGCGAAGAAGGTTGAAGGTCAGTTTGAGAGGGACTACAGTGAGAAATGAGATAAAAGAGTAGATAATGATGTATTGTAGATGAAAAAATGGTTTTTTAATGTGATCAAATAATCATGTGGTTGAGTTGGTTCTAATTTATCTATGTATTTGGTACATTCTTGCAAGTGGGTGATTTTCAAAGCCTAGCTAAGTTGGTGTTGAGTTAGCTGGGGTTGGTTCTCCATGTGGATTTGGTACTTCAATAAAGGTTTAATTTTTTATTATATGACTTTAGTCCATTTTATTCATTAGTATATTTTATTTCCTTATAGGTTTTTTCATCTATATGTTTTTTTCATATGTTTCATGCTCTTATGATTCAACGTTTATGCTTGTTATGATGTACATGCTTGTTAGAGATGGTTCATGAATAGTTAATTGAAATTTAATGAAAATTTTTGAATACTAATTCACCCCCCTCTCATTCATATTGTTTCCAACATACTCTACCATAAATTTTTTTGAGTTAATCCACACTGACCTCTATGGGCTTACAATAATTCAAAGCATTTAAGGATATAGTTATTTCATGTTATTCATTGATGTTTACATAAGAATTACTTGGGTTGAATTCTTTAAAGAGAATTCAAAGTCTCTTTCTAAGTTCAATGCATTCAAGGAACTTGTTAATAATCATAATAATGGGAAGATCAAGTTCCTAAGATTTGATAGAGGATGATATTTTTGGTCCAATGATTTTGATGACTTATATAAGGTTCATGGAATAAGAAAATAATTCTCAGTAGCTAGAACACCTCAATAGAATGGGGTAGTGGAAAGGAAGAATAAAATAGTTCAAGTGATTTATAGAAATATTTTGAATGAGTCTATATTATTTTATGGATATTGCAGACATATAGTAAGCACTACTATTTGCATTTTGAATACATGATAGATAAGGATCAATGGTAACAAGACTCATTATTAAGGGCATAAATACAAATGTAGAACACTTTAAAGTGTTTAGGGGAAAATATTTCATAAAAATATATGATGAAGACTTGGGCAAGTTTGATTCTAGATATGAAGAAGGTATATTCTTAGGATACTCACTAATGAACTCAACCTAGATGTTATCACAAAAGACTATAAAAGATAGTGAAAAGTATAAATTAAAGATTGATGAGATAAGGAAATCTCACACATAGTTAAAGAATAATTTATATATTTTGGAATTAAATAATTATGAGGAAATTATATAGGTTTATGATGAAGAAGAAGAAGTTGAAGAGAGACACGATTGAGAATGACCCTCAAGACGAATTTAAAGAGATCATCCTGAATCTCGAATCATTGGCAACAAGAATGTATGTATGCAAAAAAGGAGAATATTGGTAAGTAATATAAATCAAGATAATTTTTTAAATTATCTAATATTAAACCTATGATAATTATAGAATCAAGCAAATACAAATTTTGGATAAGTGTTATTAATGAGGAGTTAGATCAAATAGAGAAGAATGTGACTTTGAAACTAGTTCCTAGGCCTAAAGATAAAAATGTCATTGGAAAAAAATGACTATTTAGAAATAAGTTGAATAAATATGTAGAATCAATAGAAACAAAGTTAGATTGGTATGCAAGGGATAAACACAAATTTAAGGGGTACACTTTGAGGAGACCTTTTTACTAGTAGCAAGATTGGAGGCAATCAGATTATTTCTAGCTTATACAAGATTCAAAGGATTTAAGTATACTGGATGGATGTTAAATTTGACTTTTTGAATGGGAATTTGGAATAAGAAGTGTACATTGAGAAATATAATGGGTTATCACTAAAACATAATAAATACTATGTTTGTAGATTGAAAAAGTATATCTATGGTCTAAATTAACTTCCTAGAGCTTGGTTTTCTAGGTTAGACAAATATTTGTTAGATCAAGGATTCAAAAGAGGAGTTGTAGATAGTAATATATATATAAGGATATAAGATGACCATCAGTTGATAGTATTTATTTATGGGGATGACATCATATTTTATGGAAATAATGAGAACATGAAAAAGGCCTTTGAAGAGGTGATAAATAAATAGTTTTAAATGTCCACACTAGGAGATCTATAATTCTTTCTTGGGTTTAAAATCACTCAATTTGAAAAATGTATATTCATCTCATAAGCCAAGTACATAATAAAGATATTGAAGAAGTTAAAGATTGAGTATTTCAAGGTAGTTAGTACACCCATGATTATAGGATGTAAGTTGACCAAGGAAGATGAGTCTTCAAAGTTTAATCAAACATAATATAGGTCAATGATTGGAAGTTTATTGTATACCACTACCTCTAGACTTCGCATCATGAAAGTAGTAAGTCTTATGGGAATATTTCAATAAAATACAAAGGAGAATCATTTTCAATTAGTTAAAAGGATACTCAATTATCTCAAGAGGAATATGGAGTATGGATTGTGGTATCTAAGAAGTAAGGAGTTTAATTTGATAGCCTACATAGATGCAAATTAGGTAGGAATTTAGATGATAGGAAGAGTATCAATAGAGGATATTTCTTCCTAAGAAGGTGACTAGTGTCATATATAAGCAAGAATAAACCATCAATAGCTTTGTCTACTTGTGAGGTTGAATACATTGTAGTAGTTTCGTGTTTCACATAGGTCTTATGGATGAGATAGACCCTATAATACTATAAGGTGAAGTATGATGGTCCTAGCCCTATCTATTATGATAATAAAAGTGATTTAATTGTATTAAATAACCCTATCATATACTTAGTAACCAAACACATTCCCATTAAGTATCATTTTATAAGGGAGAAGGTAAATGAATAAAGTGTCAAACATGAATATGTTTTTACACTTGATCCGATTGTAGACATCCCAACCAAGCCACTTTTAAAAGTAACTTTTAAAAACTTAAAGTAGGAATTGGGTATAATTACTACCCCTGTAAATAATTTTAATACTCAATTAATGAGGGGGAGTCAATCATTCTCATATTCTCAAAAAACAATTAAGTTATTCCAAGAAGGTATGCATGGAGATAGGTGGAGCATATTTGTTATCTCATAAACACATAATTTCTATTTTTAATAAGTGTGATTATATTAGTTATAGGTGACCATTTTTAATGAATTTAAAATGGGGATAAATATCATAAAGATCATGAAAAGGAAATATCTAGATCTGGACTATGGTTTCCATAGTTTTTTGAGTGTGTTTGCCATCAATGACAAAGGGGTAGATTGTTGAGCATTGCCATTAATTATTGATTTATTGATATAAGTGTTGTTATTGATGTTAATGTAATGTCATTAATTTTAAATTATGATTTAATTTATGTCTAAACACATTTTTTAAGTATTCATGGAGTGTGAAGCTTGTATGCCTGATATGAAGACTCGACACAGAACATACTGAGCTCTAAAGATATATAGTCAAGATCTAAAGAGCAACCCAGTAATTCCAAAGATGTTATATTAAATATTCAAAGAATACTTAAATTATTTTAACATGTGATACTTTATTTTAATATATCATGATGAAATGAGTGAAATACAAAGATCCTTAGTCAAGATCCAAATATTTATGTAACTAGCTATGAAGATGCTTTGAGTGAGCTACAAAAAATATTAGTCAAGCTTTGAATATGCTCCATTAAAAATAAAAATATTCTTTGTTGAAGATCTGAAGAAGAGTGATTTTATAAGTTTTATTAAGCATACATAATATGGATTATAACACACAATAGAGTTTCAAGTTGAATCCTACAAGGGTAAGTACTTCAATCCAATTCTGCAACTAGACTAATTTTAAACCCTACTTGGCCTAATTAGGAAACATGAGCTATTGATAAGACAATACATAATACCTCATAGTTTTTGAGAATAAGATAGGTTATTTTAGTTTTCACATGAGGTATTAAGAGCTTGGATAATGGTTATAAGGTCAACTTCAATACATAATTTGACTTACAAGTTAAAGGCTTAGAGAGCATAGAAAGAGATGTTGGCTAGATGGGGTATCATGATCAATTTACAAGACATGGGTGAGTAGGTTATTAGTGATGAAGGTGATTCAAGTTTATTTAAACATGTTCATAAATTTTTAGGTCATGGTTTATGATAAAAGGATTAAAAAAGTCTCTTAAGGGATCTCAAGTTCACAGAATAAATAGTTACCTACCTGATTAGGTTTTTCAAGTGCTCATTGGCATGTGAAAGATCTACATGAGGATATAATTTGTTCATGGTATATGAGGAAGGGTCCTATCTCAAATTTTAAACCATTTTTTTAGAATAAGGGGTTAATATTTATGAATGATCATTAAGACTGAAAGATGGTCTATACACTCAAAGAACCCTAATAGTGATCCAATATGAAATAAGTTGATCAAAAGTGACCAAAATGGTTTGGGATGGATATAAAATCTATTATATGTTGTATTCACCTATAATATGCTTCTCTATGTGTTATTTATTTGTTAGGATAATGAGTGGACCCTATAGGAAAGGAATTTTTTCTTGAATATTTACTGTAGTAGGTAGAGTTGGTTTAGTAAAAGTTAGAAAATAAATGAAGGTAAAAGTGTGATACTTTAAATTTATTTCCATAAAATATTATTGGAAATTTATATCCCTCAATTTTTCAAATTTGGTGATCGAAATTGGTCAGTCACTAACAGACCTAGTGCTGTAGACTGTAAAAAAATTGTGCAAAAGTAAGAAGATAATTCTTGATGTGTTCTAATGAAAGAGTGATGGACTGAAGTACATTTTTATGCTATTTGGAAAATGAATTATCTATTCATGTTTTTTATAATCTTGGAATTAAATGTAAGAGGTTGTAACATTGAAGCCAAAATGGCTTGCTTGACTGAGTGAAGTCTGTAAGAGAGAAAGTCAACATATTAGTTTATAAAACTAATAGTTACCATAAGATATAGAGATTTATTTATTTTATATTGTTTTAAGTATGTTATAATATTATTATAATTAATTTAAATCCCTTAAATATGTTAAATAATATGCCATAATTTCAAGTTTCATTGACTCTGTTTTAAACCAATTGGCAGTTCAAAGTGAGCATCTTACATAAAAGTGTTGAGGTTGTTATACCTTAAATTAAAGAATATAATAAAGTGTGTGATAAATATTATGTCATGAGGTTTTAAAATATGTTATTTTTTCCATATTTATTTAAGAAATTTTTTTATGCTTAAGTTGTTGAAGATAGATTCTCTGTGTATGCAGAGGCCCATTATGAACAATGATTTGAGAAGGGGTTTAATTGATGTTTGGACCTAAAATGTGTTTTGGACCTAAAGATAATTTGAATAAGTAATATTGGAGTATAATTTTATGTGTTAATATCATGTGATGTTCTTGAATATGATTCAATTAGATCAAAGGGTAATGTGTTGCTAAGAAGACCTATTAGGCCTCCATATGGCCTAAAAGAGAAGTAAGGGCTAGTGGATCTATGACCAACCAATATGTGATAAAATTATTATTTAATAATGTTATTATAATATTATAAGACCTATTACATGATTTAACTAATATTTTTGAAGTGTTTTTCTAACTAATAAGGTTATGATCAAGTAACTTGTATAAACACTAGGCAATTATATTCCTATTATGTGAGTTGTGAGAGAGTGTAGAATAAGTTAATGATATAAAAAATTGGTGAGTATAATGAGGTAATGTGTACCATTAAATGGATTTAATGAATATATAACATAGTTTATGCACATGAGTATTAAGTTCATTTGACCTAATCAAGTCAGGAAGAGGGTCAGTTGAGCGAAGAAGGCTAGAGGCTAGTTTGAGAGGAATAAAAAGTGAGTGAAGAGCTAAGAAAGAAGATCATCATATATTATATGAAAAAAATAAAAAATCAAAAAATTAAGGTGATAAATTTTTTAAGGTGGCTTATTTGGTATTGATTCATTTATATGGTTTGTACCTCCTTGCAAGTGGGTGCTTGCTAAAGTCTAGTTGAGTTGGTGCTTAGCTAGTTGGGGTTGATGCTCCATGTGGAGTTAGTGTCCCACTAAAGATTGATTTTTGTATTATATAACTATAGTCCATTTAAATTATCAATGGGTTTTATTCTTTATAAGGTTTTACCATGTATATATTGTGTTCATGTGTTTCATGATCTTATGATTTGGTGCTTATGCTTGCTAAGATGTACATGTTTGTTAGAATGGTTCATGTATGTTTAAGTGGAAATGAATGAAATTTTGTGAGGACTGGTTCACTCCCCCCCACCTCTCAGTCATTTTTATTCCAATAATTTATACTCATTGGTTCATGTGGAAAATCTATTGATGCTTATGTACTTACTATACTTGTTCACATTAAAATCTACTCTTATGCATGCATATTGTATACTTGTTCAGGTTGGAAACATATTAATCAATCATGTTTGATCATGCTTTGGAAATATGTTGCATGAAGTTGGGATTTCTCCTTTAATTCAATTCCTATTGTAGGAAAATGGTAATGAACCAATTTTTTATTATTCTTGATAAGCTTTCCTAGGTAAATGTAGGGCTTAAAACTAATTAGGAAGAGTGAAATTTGTATAGGTTGAATATGTCTCCCTTACTTTAAATCTAATGGTTGATTGAATAATCAATGTTAAAGGAATATGTACCTAGCTGTAATATAATTTATATTAACATTAATTCCTCCTCTTAATAGTTATAATGCATTGGCTATTTTCTAATAAAATACTATTTGCATAGATTCAATTATAGGATGTTATATCTTATATGATAAAAATAAAATCGATAATAATCATATCATTGTTAATTTATTTAGATAGAGACATTCAAGATTATTAATTGGGAAACTTAATAAATTTAAATAATATGTTATCTATGGTGCAATGACCCTAAACCATGAGGAAGTTGATAACCTTGATGGGTAACACTCTAATAATTTCCTATGATGCCTTGGTTTTTATTTCATTTCATGTTTGTACTTTCTTTTAAGTAGTGATAAATTTTGTTGTATGCTATTGGAATTTAGTATAATATAATTGTGTTTAAATTAATTTATGGTTATTAATTTTGATTAGAATTTTTTATATCATACCTGATTGCCAAATTAGTACAACATTATATCTTTTTCTTATTTCATAGACCTGTTATAACAAAACAATAACATAGTGTGTTTAAATTTATCCTTTCTGGCTAGTTTGAAAGTAACCATTTAACCATCCTCAAGTAGAACCAAAACCCACTAAGGATAATGAGATATTTAATGAGTATTAAGGACCTATAAATGGTATTATTAAAAATAAAGAGTGTCACATATGGTGCTTAGGACCTATCTATGTATTCATGCTTTGATATGCCCCAAACACCATAAACCACCCTTTAGGCAACATGTTTCCCATAACATCCTTTGTGAGTAATTAACCATAGTTAATTATCTTAGATCACCTCCTTTGGTTCTATTTTTTCATATGTGAGTAGGATAAATGAGTATTTATTTCTTAAATAAGTGAGGTGTTGGGTCCAACATGCAAACCTAAAGTGTACTCTGATAGTCAATTCTAAAATTGTTGTTTTGGGATCATTTTATCTAGTATCAGAGCTTGTGTTATGAGTATTATTAAGAATATTGTTTATTTTCTATCACTCTCTATAATTTAATATAAATGTTAATTCATTTTACAACTAAATCAAGTTGTACTAATTATTTGGTTACTATGAGTTACTATTCCAAGTGATGTTTATAAATGGCAATATGCGTGAATTGGTTATCTAGTGATTTGAAAATCATGGATAAGGTCTGATCAGATGGTGCTCATTTTAATCAAATTTGAGGGATAGGTGGCCTAAAAATTATTAATAAGTTCTCATTGGGGATGTAATGACTTGAGAAACCATTCAAGGTATGACTGGATATAGGAGTATGTACTAAGTAACTATGAGAATATTTCCTAGAGATTTTCCCCAATCTAAGATGGGTTATGCAAATGGACCTAGGATATAAGTAAGGGTATTGGTTGTGGTTGACCATGCATCAAATATTTAAAGATGTTTCCAAAACCAACTTATAAATGTGTAAAATCTAATTATGTAGATGATGCATGAATGTGTGTACACATGAGTATATCAATCTACAAGGTGTGATAGCTAGTATGATTGAGTTAGTATTGTTATATGACATTGGGTTAATGAAAGTCTAATTTCTTATGATGGTCATTTCTCTCTACCTTATATTTTTTTAGGTTAACCCTTATTTATTTTGATTTTGTTTGGGTAAGCCTCACTTGTCAACCATTAGCTTGTATGGGTAGGTCAATAAGAGATAAGTGTTAAAGGCTTCACTCTTAGAATAAAGGGAAAATTGTGCCCATATATTTTGATAGGTTGTATGGGAAACTCTTCACTAGATGCTTGGAACATTATGACCCAAGGAAGACCAAGGGTTTAACTCAAACCTGAAGGACTAGATTGGGCATAGACAATTGGTTTACTTGGGTAAGTCAATTGATATTTCACTTTTCACTGGTTGGGGGAATGTCTTGAGCTTTTGAGAAGCTAGAAATCATGAAAGGTGGTGATAACCATTGCTAGCCTCATAGGTAAGACTATAGTAATTTATTATTTAGTAAATTGAATATTTAGTTTAGTTATTGAAAAGATTTCAATTGTATAATTAAGGAATAACATGCCTATTATAAGTTATATGGTTGTAAGTGAAGTAAGAATGTCTCTACAAGATTAAGATACTCATCGTTAGACAAGGCTATTCCAAGGCAAGTTTCCCTTTAAGGAACCATAATGGTAAACCTTGGTAAATATATGTTGAACTATTACATGTATATAATTATTTTGTTCATAAAATTATATTTATATTAGTTCAATTGACTAATTTGTGTCATACTAGAGATATAAAATATAAATATCCTTGTAAGGCATTGTTAGATCTTCTATGGTTTGGCAGAAACATCAAAGGACTGCCCCTTACCTATTTTACTAATTTTATTAGTACTTATTTTTTATAAGCTATGAATTTATATATCTATACAGTATTGATAGTTAGGGAAAGTAATGGTAAATTCTATCTTGGCCTATGTGTTGTTACACTTGAATGGTTGCAAAAAAGCAAGGAATTATTGAGTATTATGTTAATGCTTGGGGAACATTGTTTTGTTCCAAGTAATGCAATTATAAGCTAACTTTGGGTAAATTTTTGTGTCAAAAATCTGATATGTTTGGTTGAATTACAACCATTATATCTTGGAATTGATTAAGTATTATGCATCATAATACTAAGGTGCTGCAAATATATGTATTCATCTGAATTTAGACTTGATTTATTTTTTAACTATTGGGTACTTGGGATTTTGTCTCTCTAAAATCCTAGAATCTATTGAGTGTGTGGATATATTTTGATTCCATGTTGTTATTTGATTTTGGGTTGTGTTTTGGCATCTATGAGGATGTTGTGATGCTCATGGATATATATTTTACATTCATGAGGATGTATTTTGTGATTTCAACTATATTATGGTTGTGGAAACTATAATTTTCATGATGATGATGCAATATTCACCTAGATCCTTGGCTAAGTTCATCATTTCTAGTTATTATAGTATGTTAAAGGAAGAATTGATAGTCAAAATTTGACTTGTTGACACAATTTAATTGAAATTATAGTGATAGAGCTTGTTGTTGCAATCATAAATCCATGTTTGGTGATCATTGGTGGATTACATGGGTAGACCATCTTATGAAGATTGAGTTATAATACCCTTGGGAGGTCCAAGGATGTAACTTAATATTTTAGGGTCTAGTGGGTAAATATGACTTGCTTGCTTGGGAAAGTGAGTAAGTTTTATGAATTTCTTATTGTTAGAGGGTAGCATGAGCCATCTAATCCATGAGGTGTGAAATTTGTTGGTAACTTTCCATGAATCATGGATATAGATTTATGGGCTATGATGGAACACACCCTTCCTTGAGAGAAGGTGTAGATTAACTTGAGATCCATGTCACAAATAATGATGTTATATGCTAGATATTTATGCCATCTTGGATGACATTTGGACATCAGTAGACCAATGAGGACCTTGGACCCTTATATTCCACTTACCAATGTTTTTAAGTTGTGTGATTTGTAAATAACTTAGCATAATTTACCAAACCTCTAGACCCACATGTGTTACATAACATTGTGTTATTTTAGTGCATGTTATTTATGTATGTTGTGGAAACATTCTACCTTTTACTAATAACATTTATCATGTAAACTTGTAACTTCTCTATTTTGAGTGAATGTAATTAGTTTGTGAACCTCCATATTACCCCTTGATAACAATATTTTTATATGTATTTGATTTGATGTGATGTGATCATGAACCACATTGTGATGTAGTTTTCTTTTTGAAATCAACTTGTATTAACTACAATTCTGCCAAGGTATAGTGAATGTGTTATTTAGTGTGATTCTACATCATAGATTTAACATTGAAATTTGATGCAAGTAGGAGGTTTATGGTAAAGAGAACACTATATCATTAATGATTAGGTTGGGTAAGGGATTGGGAGTGGAGTCTCACATAGATTGAAAACCCACTTCTCCCATTTGCATGAATTAGCCACCTGATCCATTTGGGTTATGCATCATGAGTTTCATATGATGGTTATGTGATATTCATGTATAATGGTCACCTCTTGTATTTAATTTCCTTTAACTACCTCTTTGATGTTGTTATATGAATAACCTTATGAAATTTATTTATTTAACCTTGTAATAACACTATTTGGTTCTAGAAATTGGACCTTTATGAAAAATATGCAAGACTGAACTTGTTAAAATACAAACACGCATTGAATTGTAAAGTAAAGTGTGCTATGAATAAGGTAATGGGTGAATTACCTAAAAATAACATTATATAATTAATGTTTTGAATTAAGGCATGTGTTAATTGGTAAGTGCAACCATGTTGTGTATAAGGTATTGTTTGTGTATACCTAAAATTATTATTCTAAAATAGATATTTCTAATTGTTTAAGTATGGATAGAATGCATGTTGTTTTATGCTTGAGAGGAGTAATTTAAATCCTTGATTTGGAAAAAAATTAAATTTTTATGTACTTGTTATAATACGAAGAGATAAGTTTAGTGAGATGGTGGGATTTTATGTAACCATCATGTGAGCTCAAAAATTTGTGAAGAGTATGCCAAAAACTTTGGGGTTGCATGTGAATGTCTAGTAGGGCCTTTCCAATGTTGAGTTTGGTTGGTGTGGGATGCTTCATTAACCCATGAATGCTGCATTATGAAAGAAAATTAACCATAGTATTCTAGATCTATATTATTGTGAACATTATGTGATGAATTTTACCAGGAAGGTATGCATGTACAACACATGTTGTGAGGACCATACTAGTATGGTTTATGTTGTTGATTTTCAGTCTATAATGAATGTAATAATTTCCATGTGAAGCATATTACAGGTGGTGTCAATGTTGTGTACCTTTATTAATGTTCTATTTTTTATCATTCTAGAGAATGATATGAAGCTATGAGTATAGTTATATTTAACTTTAAAATGTTATGGGAATACAACACTCCAAATCCAAGGATTTTGTAAAAATATATTAGATTGTAATTTTTGCAATTGTTGTTATGAAATTGAAATTTTATGTGTTAATATTTCCTCAAAATGAGAGGAAGGTTTGGTTGAAATTTTTTTTGTTACCAAAACTTATTTATGAGTGAGTAACTAAGATGAAAATTTCTAAATATGTTGTTTTTTATGAGCTCACAATTGTGAGTTTATGGTTTGAAGAGTACTAAAAAATCCTTGTGATAAATATTAAATTATATGCAACCTAGAATGCCTACATTGGAATGAATTAATTTATTTTCTAGTTGCATAGGTAGATGGAAATAAGGTGAAAATTCAATTATACTACATAAAAAATAGAATTTCACTGAGAAGCTTGCCAAGAATTTCAGGGCTGATAAAGGTGCATGCAACACCTCATTTTGATCACCATGGCCTTTTAAAAGGAAACCAGGTTGAAAAGATGGTTTTCTAGCCTACTTAAAAGGAAGGGCATGGTTGTCCTAGAGGTAGCATATGAAATTTAGCAAGGTAAAGGTATGAATTTACTCACAATATGAGTTTGATCAATCTATGCATTATACCAAGAAGGTAAATGCATGAGAATATTCCTTATCTTAATAATAGACTATGCAAGAACATTGTAGACATGAATTTTATTTTATATGATAATTGATAAAGTTTATTAATATGGTTATTTATATTTTTGAGTTATCTATTGATGCTTGTAATGTGTAATCATTTTGTAAACATAGTAGTAAAACCTTTTTTTAGTTTATCATTATTCTTATTTGTTAATTTGTCATTGGGATGGGTCCTCTTTAAGGAGGGGAGGAAGTTATAACCATACAATTTTAATACTTTTATATGACTACTTAAACATTATTGTTATCACATTTAAAGGTAACTGCTATAATGCTTTTATCTAGTTGGACTATATTGTTAGATTTCAATGCAATGATACTTTGACTATAGGTTAATGGACATATGATGTTTTAATTTAGAAATTGATGATATATGGACTACTTGATGTCATTAATGTTTCATTATAGTTCTATATTATTTTATCTATTATCAATTAGGTATTGTTAATGTATATTCAATGGTTTCAAGTACTAATATGTGAACTAAGCAAGATGTTGGTGTCAGTATGTGGGGTATCGAAGTGATTCTTTAATAGTGAAATAAGTTTTGATATGTATTTATGTGTTTTTAGTTTAGTCTCTTTCCATTAGATAGTTTATCATTTTATTTGTGCCATCATAATTTTTATTCTTGCCTTTATTTCATGTTATATTTTGTTACCTTGTCATAATATTGTTTGGCTATTGCCTATTATCATAATGTTGGTTGGATCATTTGTTCTCTTTTAAAACTTCCCACTTCAAACTTTTCTCTCTTTAATGAAATCATCATCACCTTAGATTTGTTTGGACTCACACTTGCATAGACTTGGACACCCTAAGGGACTTACCTAGACCTTTCCCCATGACCCCCCACATGGAATATTACCATAGTCACTTGGTGTATGATTGTTTCTTGGTTGATTCAAACCTTATGGAATTAAAACATTTAAATTTATTATTTTTATTGTTAAATGTTTTTTTTAACATTTTGGACAAGGTCATTTATGACCATTGCATTTATGATTTTGGCATGTTTGATGTCTTGGGAGATGGTCATTGACATTATAGGGAGTTTTTCTCTATCCTTGCATTCAATTTCAAATTCATTGGGGATATGAGTGAGTTGGATAGGAGGAAAAATTTAGATGGTGGTGGGTGGAGAGGATGCAGGTAGGGAGAAAAATGGGGAAAAATGGAGAAAATATGTAATTGGGTTTTTTGGCTTGGGTTTTTGGCTTTGGTTGGATGGTTTACTATGGTTTGTGGAAAATAAGGTTATGTAGACATAGATATAGACCATGCTTACACTATTTGGGTTTGTTTCCACATACATTGATTTGGGTATGTCATTTTGTGATTGTTAGTTCTAGTTATTTGCTTTTTGAATGAAATTATAAAATGGATATCGAATGCTACATATGCAGCTATGAAGTCATAAGACATTAGGTTGGATATCCAACACTCAATGGGTAAATCAATACTACATTTTTCATATAAAATTAAAAAAGGAATTTGATTTTGTTATTTGGTTTTTATATTTATATACATTTATTTATATTTCATCTCCGGTGTATATTGTTGTCTTGAGGATTTTATAAAACTATTGGAAGGGTTTATGTGTTTCAATTTTATGGTATAAATGTCATGGATAGGAATATTCAAACCTATTGATGCATTTTAAATTTGAGTGTGTATTTTGGGTTGTTAAACCTACTCTTTGTGTGGAATGTCATGGTTTTTGAATAAATATGGATATGTACATTTTATTGATAATAAAATAGAGGATTTTTAACTTTTATAAAACCTTTCACTCACTTTATTTATTTTACACTAATGTGTTTCATTTTCAGTTTGATTTACATGTTTATAACATTAAAATGGGTCATTGTACCCTATTTTATGATCTACATAATTGAGGGTTTTGATTTATGTCTTGGGTCTAGAAATTGATTTGGGTTACCTTCAATTTTAAAGAAAAAGTATTTATATTTGTAAGTAGGTTATTTCAAATCATATTATTGACTAGGATTTTTATGTTGAGTTGGTTATGCATGGTATTTTGAATGACATGATTTAATTATATGGTTATATTGTCGTTTTGATGAAGTATTTATGCATGTTTTTATATATTGTTTAACCCCATTGAGATATGGGTGAATCCTATTGGAATCATTAATTATAATTGAGGTTTTTACTTTCAAAATAAGACCATTATGGAGGTTTTTAATTTTGTTAAAAATGTTTGACCTAATTTTTAGATTCAAAGATCATATGAGGTTGTGAGACCTCATGATCATCCCATGAGTCCCATATTTTGATTCTTAACTTTAAATCAATTTACAATTATGATTGATTTCTGGAGTCATTACTTGTCACATGGGAAATTATTTATATGGTTATAAGTGATGTAGAATGCATTGATTGGTCTATATGTTTTGACTAGTTTTAAATTATTAATTATTTTGGACTATGGTATTGGGATGAGTATAACTTGTTTTGAGTTATATATTTACAATGCGTATCTTATTATTTGATTGTTTGATTTTATTGTTGATTGTATAATCATTCCTAGACTAGGCTTAAATATCTAAGCTATAGTTGTGTGCTTATGAGTATGGGATATAGTTTGGTAGTTGAGATGTTTAATGTTGACCATACACTTAGAGGTTTTCCATGTTGGTATTACTAAAAGTTACATAAATGGATTTGGTTTATAAATCGATAGCCATGACCTTCGAACAACCTACAATGGATTATCCTCAATTATAATTTTTAACAATGTAATTACTTGGTTACTTTTGCCTCATCTTGGGATGATGTTTTGTTAGTTACTTTCTTATTTTACATTCTATACTATGTTGAGTTACCCAAATGGCTTAGGAATCTTGACTTGTTCAGAATCCCTTCCTAAACCTAATTTCATCCTACTGATGGATTGAGTGGTAAGGGACACCAATGGTTGGGCTCATAGGGCTGTTTGGGAGGGTTTTTTTGATATGCATACATGTTGATCACACTCTTGGATGATCTTTTGGATATGTGTGATGTATTTGGTGACATTTTATCATATGTTATTTATATGCATCTTAACCTAGTTGTTATATCACTTTCATATAGTATGATTAGTGAATGTAGTTATAATATAATTTCATTTTTACAATGATTTAGTTATACTTAGAAATTATGGTATGCTAACCTTGTATTTGAAAATGGATCATGTTGTAAAAAGAGATAAAAGGCTTATATTGTTGATTATTTTCTAAGATGTTGAAGTTACACTTATGTTTTCTAAATTTAATCTTTTGTATGTAATCTAGGTTTTATCCAAATAGGTTTAGATGACTATCATTACTCTTTCTATATTAATACATTACATTTTTAATATTATTGTGGAAATAACCTATAGTTGACCTTATTCATGAACTAGTGGTAGTATTAATCTTGTTGTTAAGTTTCACAAAACATTTATTTAGTTCTTGATATGAATATTTCATGGTAAGCCTGAGTAGAGATTCACTTATGCATATATATTGGTTATCCTTGATGTTTTAAGAATACATAAGTATGTCAGTTTACATTGTTATAAATAAAAATATTAACTTGAATGATTGTTCCTTGATGAACTATATAACTCTTTCTCTTTGGTATATATATACCAATACTTATAATTATCATATATACATTGGTTTAACTATTGAGGTAGAATGAGGATATACATATCTTCATTTAGATGTTTTCATCTTAAATATGAATTATTGGGAAAAAGTTTAGTTAATGATTTTTGCTATCATATGTGGGAAACATGAATGGAATTCTCTATATTGCATATTTTGGACCTATAAGCCTGTGTATAAAGGTATGTATGTTTATTGTTAAGAAATATATTTGTTGTTTAATTTCATTTCTTACTATATTTCTTAGTTACCTTTCTATAATTAACAAAATTCTAAGCTCAATTTCCATACTAAGTGATACCTAGTATATGAATAATTTGATTTAATTTTTGGAATGAATTATAAACTTGTAGATGAGGAAAGTGATCTTAAATTACTTGTATTATGGAATAAAATCTATTAGTGTTTTATTCTTTCATGTTTAATATTGATATTAATGAATGATGGTTGAATATACCTATGTTGGACTTAATTCTTATGGGATGAGTGGGCATATAGTCTTTTGTCTTGTTGGCTACAAATGAATTCATGTGCTTGTGTCATGACATATTCAAATAGTTATTTTGAAAGAGTTCTTATATGAAATGGTTTATTTGGGTTCCACTCATTAATTAATGTAGAAAATCTATTGATGAATATGTATTTATTATACTTGTTCACATTTAAATTTGCTATTATGGATGCATATTATATACTTGTTTAGGTTGGAAACATATTACTCAACCATGTTTGATCAAGCTTTGGAAAGATGTTGCATGAAGTTGGGGTTGCTCCTTTAATGAATATCATGTTGTAGGAAAATGGTAATGAACCAACTATTTATTAATCTTGATAAGTTTTGATAAGTAAATGTAGGGTTAGAAACTAAATAGGAAGAGTAAAAGTTGTATAGGTTGAATATGTCTCCTTTACTTTAAATTTGATGGCTGATTGAATAATCAATGTTAAATGAATGTGTACATGGATGTAATATATTTTATGTTTACATTAATTCATCCTCTTACTATTTATAATACATTGGCTATTTTCCAATAAAATATCATTTGCATAGATTCAACTATAGGCTATCATTGTATCTTATATGATAAAGAATGAAGTTGATCATAATCATGTCATTGTTCATTTATTTAGATAATAACATTCAAGATTATTAATTGGGGAACTTTTGAAATTAAAAAAATATGTTGGCTATGGTGTAGACCCTAAGTCATGAGGAAGTTAACAATCTCAATTGGTATCACTTGAATAATTACCTATGATGCTTTTATTTTTATTTTGTTTCATGTTTATACTTTATTTTAATTCACGATGAATTATGTTATATGCTATGGTAATTTAATATAATCTACATTTGTTTAAATTAATTATTGGTTGCTAATTATGAATAGAATTTCAAATATCATACCTAATAATTATATTATTATAACATTATATCTTGCTCTAATTTCATAGACTTATTATAACAAAATGATAACATAGGATGTTTAAATTTATCTTTTTAGGTTAGTTTGAAAGTAAGCATTTAACCATCCTTGACTAGAACCAAACCCACTGAGGAGAGAGATATTCAACAATGGTCCTATGTTGAATAATGAGTTACACATATGGTTCTCAAGACCTATCCATGTATTTTTACATTGATACAGCCTAAACCCCATAGACTACCATTTAGGCAACCTGCATCCCCATAGCTTTCTTTATGAGTAATTACCCCTAGATAATTATCTTATATCACCTTATTTGGTTTTGGTTGTCTATGTGAGTATGTTAAATGATTATCACTTTATTCAACAAGCATGGTGTTGGGTCTGACACATAATCCTAAAATCTACTCTAATATTCAATTCTAATTTTTTCCAAGGTCATTTCAATATATATATAATTAAAAATTGATGGGTAACCTCATAATATCAATGTAGGCCAATAATTACCCAATTTACTAATTCCACTATCTCCTCATTTATCCTAATATAGTATACCCATATAACTAACTAAGGGGTATGTGTCACACATGTCAGCTTCTCCATCAACCCACATATATTAATATATCATATCCTTAGCTACATAGAATTCCTTAACTCCTTGAAATGTTTCATCCCTAAAACATAAGGAAAAAAAAATAATGAGTATGTTTCAAATCATTACACACTTATGTCTATGCTCAATCATCCAACTACCAATATGTGGTGATATCCATAAAACATTATTTCTAAATTCCATTCTCATATTCTAATTCCATTCATGATAATAACTACACATCTTTGGTTTTCATGCATAATGACTTCTCCTTTGATTCCATGTTCCATATTGTGTTGTGCTAGTCTGCATCCATGCATGACTATAATAGTTATTATTTGTATTCCATGAATATTCATATTGATTCCATGATATAAAGTTTTTTATGCTCTTATAATTTGATACTTGCCCATAATAATTATTTTTTGGCTTTCAATCATATCAAAATATATTTCTCCATTAATTCCTTATGTATCCATAATGATTGGTACTCTTATTTCTTTTATATCCAAGGTGATTTTTGTTATGACCCTCATTGACATGCCTCTATGATTTTTACCTCTCATGATGATGTGGGTATCTATATGCCTCAATATTTTATGATACTTTAACCTTATCAAACTTTTATACTACCTCTTCCACTTTATCCTTTAGTAGTTACAGTATCTTTTGAATAGATAAAACGTTATTTTATTCTTATATTATGCATTCATATATTTATTTATATGGATCTTCCTTATGCTCTTATTAACTATCTTCAACTTCCTGCTCATGCTCTTCCTTTAAATTTATTTTTCTTACCAAGTGTGATATCTTGTAAAGTGAACTTATTTTTCATATACCAAAACATCATGAACTTATTCTACACATTGATTTTGATTAGTCCAAAAGTCTCTAACCATGTATATCTAGTAAAAATATACACATAATCCATATCCAAAGCATACAAATATAAATTAAAAACATAGTTTTCCATAGTGATGTTCAAATATTCAAAAACTTGAATATTATTACCATTTATTTGTGCTTCCTTGATATTCTTTTCTTGAACATGTAGATGTTGAGCCACATCCATGTTGATGAAGTTATAATCAATGTTAAAGCTTAGGGACATTAGTATGTTTTTATTTTGAATGCATCAATGAAACTAAAATATAGTAGAATTTGTCTTTGGAACTGAGATATTTGAACCCATATCTTCCATATCACCCTTTTCTTCATCAAAATCCTCTACCTCTCCTTTTGCATCATTTCTAGAATCTTTATCATTATGCTAATTTTCTTCTTTTTTTCATAATTTTCATTGTTTTCCTCATGACCATCATCAATATTATTTTCTTCCTCTTATTTTTATTCTTATACATCCACATTATCATTTTATTCCTCTTCTTCAACACCATGATCCTCAACCTATGTTTTTAATCATATTAGCTTCCTCCTCATCACAATTATCTTCATCATCTACACATTTTTCCTCATTAACATCATCATCATTTGTGTCCTCATATTATCTTCATCATCATATGTTTATTTTATGTCCCATGTATTTAATAAATCATGATCCATGTCATCCAAGAATAACTTCCTCTATATTTTGAGAAGCTCAACACACCAATAAAATACAAGAACCTCTATATAAATTCCATACTTTGATTATAATGATCATGATCCAAAATAATTTTCCTAAAATTAGAGCCACCATTATCTAGCATCAATATCATCATCTCCTAAAAATACTTGTAAATCCATTATTTATAGAAAATAGGGTTAAATAAATGCTAAATTTTCAATAAATCATAATAAACTAATTAAAATAGCCCAACATTTTGATTATAACTTCTAGTATGATAATGAAACTTTGGTGGAAATTTTCCAAAACTTTTTGCCTATAGATTGAATCTATGGAAACACATGATATTAGAATAACTCACATAAAACATATTAAAAAAATATCAATTTTTTACTATATATTTTTCTTAAATTGTATGAATTCAATTAAAAAAATCATAAAAAATATTGAAAATATTATCACTTATTTTTTCACCCTTTGATGAGATGTCTCTACTTTCCTCATCCAAGAGGCACAATTGAAACACCTCTAGGTTGTGGGTAGCCTAAGAATGAGGTAAATCTCTAGATAGGGCTAGCTCCCTTGATGTAACACTTTTGGATCACTACTACACCTATGATTTCAAGTAAAAAGGGAGAGAAAAATAAAATTAAAGTATTGTAAAGGCATTTATACACCAAATTTATTGATGACTTCCAACCAACATCATTTCACATAGAAGACCAAGAGACTATCTAAACATACACTTATCTAATATAAATCTTCTCACATCAGTATTTCATTATGAGGTTGTGATGAATGTTTAGGATAGGAAAACTATACAAGATGACTAAAATGTCACTATTTTAATTTGATAACTAACTTAACCTTGACACTTCATAGAAAACTTCACATGACCTATAAGAATAAGCTTCTAAGCTATAAATAGGTGTGAGAATGAGACAACAATGATAATGAAAGAATAGCCATCACTAAGGAAGATCCATAATTCAAGTGAATACAATATTAATAGTCATATAAGAGGTAAATTTAGTAGTATTTATTGATCCATGTTATATAAATGATAAAGGATTCACCATACTTAGGTGTAGCATAATTTACAAAGGACAAAATGGCTAGTTATTATAGAACTTGAGAGAGAGAAGAGAAGAAAGAAGTCCAAAGTTCATAAGGACACTTTTAATGTTGAGATATAGAGTTAAATTTTCATGGTAATATATTATGGAACTGATCATTAAAATTTAGGAAGCACAAGTGTCACCCCAAGTGATGAAACTCTTGAAATGTGGCATGAAATTCCCTTGTTGGCTCAAAAAATTACCTTCATTATTCACCCATTTTTGAACATACCAAAATTGAATATGGATAATTATTGTGATTTAAATGAGATGGAAGGGTTATATATATGATTATCCATTCATTATTTTTAGTCTTAATCATCTACAATCATGGAGAAATGAGCCATCACTACCTTCAATAAAAGAAAACTCCTCTTCCAAACACCATGCACACTTAGCTTATAAAATGGATTAAAATTTCCAAGAAAATATGTAAAATGTAGTATATGAAAATTTTAAATACCATACATGGCCTTAGAGGCATTGGGTAAACCTTAAAAAGACATCCACTTGTAGTTTTCACACTTCTCACCATCTTGTTCACTATGCTACTTTTGACTGGCTGAGATGATGTAGCTAGTAAGAACACTTAAGATTTTTTATATATAATTAAATATACATGGGGATTTATCTTAAGTCTCTATCTTCCTCCCAAGGTTTATTTCATCTATTGAGACCTATTAAAACCTACACAATGCATAAAATAGTCAAAAAGAGTAATTTTATACCCTGTCCATATAGGTAGGGTTCCACTAAAGTGAATGAAAATGATATTTATAGAGTCCTGTATAACCTAAAAAAAATTCCAAAGTCATTTTGGTCCATTTAAACTCATCTCCTTCACTATTTTCCCAATCATGTCCTTTTAAGGGTTTACCAAGGGTTTAGGCTTGTTTTACCCTCTTCGCCATTATTCATACAGATTTAATATTTACATTTAAATTAAATTCCCAAAAATATATATATATATATATTACCCTATATAACACCTAAAAATGTCTTGGATCTCCATGTAAATCTTTAGAGGAGATGTGAGCACTCAAAGTTGTCATATAAAGATCTTTTCTCTATTTCCTATAGGCCTAAGTTGTTGTTAAGTGAAAATTGTCCTTATTTGTGAATTAGCTTGTAGATTTTTGTTTTTTACACACTTTAAATATCCTAAAAAACATTGAAAAATAAATTTTAATTCTCTACCAAGGTTGGAATTGAAGTTGACGTTCCATTTGGTTAATAAGCCTCACCATGCTTGACAGGTCTGACTCTAACTCTTATGGTCTAGGCTAATTTGGTGAGTTTAATCCTTATTTTAAAAGGTATAATATTTATTTTTTAATTTAATTAAGCTTATAAAGTCACCATGTAACCCTCCAAACACTCATTCTCATCTCTTTTTCTCATTCACCAACTAGGCCTAGTTAGAGCTTGCTTGGTTGAGTTGTGTGTAGGAGACTTTTGACCATTTTGAGAGGTCTGATATTTTATGTGTGATTAATATAACCCATTAACACTATATAAACTTAAAAATATTTTAAATAAGGTATAAAAATCCTCATATTATGTTCCTTATGCATTTTGGCATCATTTGCTTGTCTTGCCAAAACTCTAATTTTCCTGACTGACTAACTTGTGAGACAACATAATGAGGTATAAACCTTATATTCAAGGAAAATTAAAGGTTTGATAAGTTTTATTAATTCATAATTAATATCTTTACCAATTTTATAATTCATAATCACCTATTTAGGTACCTAACCAACTCAATTTATCTAACAAAAGGCCTCTGAAAAGGACTATTTTTTGCATTCTTCACTTCTTCTTATGAAAGGCTTATTCAAGGTCAACTTTAAGGTGTTTGGGATTAATAAAAATGTTATAAACCTTAAAT
Source organism: Torreya grandis (assembly GCA_037957365.1). NCBI lineage: Eukaryota > Viridiplantae > Streptophyta > Pinopsida > Cupressales > Taxaceae > Torreya > Torreya grandis. Next base: position 825,416 of record JARHVA010006392.1, read on the forward strand.
TAATTCTCAATAAGTTTAAAATTTACCAAAACATACCTTTATCCACTTCTATCTCTTCCTTCAATCTATACACAACATAAAGCTCTCCAAGTGTGACTATACAAACCATCTCACTATGAATTCTTAGCCTGAGGTGCCAATTAAACATTTAATGTTGTCTTATAGTTTGTGAAAAATATAAAAAATTTCATGATACATTTAAAAACTCTTTTTAATCCTACATGAGACCTTCTTATCACTTTCATCCTTCAACTTTCTCAAGACCAAGCACCCAATTATAGGTGGATGGTCTTGGAAATAATTACACCTGTAGATGAAAATATATGATTTAGGCCTTGTTTATTTCTTTAATTACCTCTTCAATATATACAAAACATGTTATAACTGAATTTATTCCTTTTATTCTTGGATTAAGGTCTACTATCAATGTTATCTAGCCTACTCTCCATGATAACCCTACAACCAGCCTGTAGGTGCACATTTTATGATGCAAAGTGACATGTAAGTAGTATTGAGATTAAAATAATAATATGCATCATATCATAACGATATTTATTTTAATTTAAATACATTTTCACTCAATATTGTCTTCCACACATGATAATATGCCTTTGACTACCAAATTTGAAAATAAGGTTGCTCAAAGACTCAAAATCATGTAGATGTTATTGTCTAACTTTAGTACAAAAATGGGAAACTTTAAGTCTCTAAAAAATGATCCTCCACTAATAATATATCCTCCAAAAGTTTCATAACTCTTTTAATATGTATGGTATATAATTCAAAGTCATTATTATGCATCAATACTATTTATAACCTTGTTATATGCTATCAACCAAAAGGTCTAGACCTCTATTTTCTCAGTTTATGGATAAGGTCCTTGAACACTATCATATCATGATAAAAGGTTATTAACACTTAAATTTACCAAATTTTTCTTTAAAACAAGTTTTAAATTATATAAATCACATTCTAGGTCATCAATAAGGTTTTAAACACTTGTTCCAATACTCCGTATGGGTACCTCTATATCTCTACCAATGCCACCTGTAGGTGTATATTTCATATTTAGGTAGTGAGTGTAAATTTAGATAGTATGAAAGATATGTGATATTTTGATAAATTATATTATTTCACAAAGTATAAAAATTCACTCTTATAAATCTCTAAATATTGAAACACCTATCAAATTATCCATCTCAACATGACATTATCAATGAGACCCTTGTAGGTAAAGATTAAGTTGTATGCAAGCAAACAGTGAGTTTTGGAATTGAATATGAGTCTAATTATATGACCAAATTACTACCATTAAAAATTATCTAATTATGGATGATTATATAAAATATATTGATTCAAATCTCTACACCACATTTCAATATTTGAAACCTTTCAATCACCTATAGGTACACATTCCAATGGTAGACTATATGTAAATGTTGCACATGACTACAACACTCATTTATTTCACCATATGAAATATGAACTTAGTAAATCATGTTTATAAATGATACAATAATTATTTTTACCCTTAATCACACCTATGAGAACATGCCATATAGGTTTCATACACATGATTCACCATGACTGACTGTGTATGAAAGTCATAGGGTAAACTAGCTAAATGATTCTTGTGACTCTAAATTCCCTGAAAATTGATTTGGATAACGAAATTAGAATGGGATTATATAAATAAAAATTTTAAAATATGATAATGAACTTATCTCCACCCCCTAGAATCACTATCAAAGCGTGAGGATCTTGAAAATGGTGGAAACCTACATGTTACATAAAAATGTGTCTTCACTTGCAACTTGAGATACTTGGATTATCCAAACACTTTTAAACAATAAAAAAAGAATGGATAACATTATGAAAATATTTATATGTCATATTTATTCAATCCCAATATATTTATTGTATGAAATCATCTGAATAAGAGCAAAACCTATAGGGTGCATAGATTACCAAGTAGAAAAACACATTCTAATTATTAGGGATGATTCATAAAGCACAATTGGCCAATAATTTAAATATTTTTATGTAAATTAATATATCTTAGTTTAATTTCACCTCCCAAATGTGTTTTACCTAAAAATTCTTCAACTATCCATACCAAACATAAACTTGCTAACTAGTTATATCTGTCTAGAAGGGTGAAGAAAGAGAAAAATGGTTTTAGCTAAAAACTTACCATTCCATAGTATGTAAAGCATGTAAATTAGTCTAAGGAAGCTTAATAGTCATCTCAAAACCTTCTACCATATGTCACACTCACTCATGGGCCATATAAGTGCCAAACTCTTCTTCTTTTAGTTGATTTCTTGATTTTTAGTTAGATAACCTTCAAGTTTAGATGAAATAACATTCCTAATAGGGAATATGACTTATTTAATATTTTAAAGGAAAATAAGACATTTGGACATGTAGAAAATTATGGCACTTACCTTTATGACCCTGAAATGCCTTTTTAATAACTCAAAATGACATATTAACTAATTATACTATGACCAAGGATAAAAAAGGCATTAAATCACATCAAATTGACTATAAAATACCCAATGACAAAATATTATACCAATAAAACATCTAAATATCAATTTTTTACCTATAAGGGTCCCAAATTGACCTATAAGGTCAAATTTGTTTAACAAATTATTGAGCCATAGGGGTAGTATGCCTTTTATACTAAAAGATCAGTAGCCGTATCCTATACATGGGATTAGGGAGTCATCTAAAGTCTAATAAAAACAATAAAAACTAACACTTGAAAACAAGGACTTGACCAAGACAAGGTAACTAATTACCTCAATCACACAAAATAAAGGACACACATAAAGCAAAATAAACACATATGCATTCTCAAATAATTTAGGTAAATTAGAAAATAAAGAACTATTTACAACTAGAAAATAATCATACCTCCTTTCCAGGATCAAAATTAAATTTCCTTTCATCTCCTTCTTCATGAGATGAATCATAGTGCCAAACATGTTGCTCTTTGAATTGAATACTTGATAGATCAAACCTATTTCTTAGCACTTCACTTGATCTGATCTCAAGTATATAATATTCAGATATGTCTCCAATATAAATGTATTACTCTTGGAATTTTATACATATATCATACTTCTACCCACTTTTCATCTCATGATCAACTTATATCTTCTTGGTAGGCATGGTTTCAAGAGTAGTGGTTTCTTTTTCCTTGGAAGATTAAGGCCAATAGGAGCTTGTTCTATCCTTAAAAATCTGATGTGTTTTTCCTATTTTATTAAGAGGATGATAACCCATTTTGATTATTTCAAACATATTATCATGGGATGCATATGTCTCATTAAAATACAAGCTTGAAAAGTTGTTTCTTCTTTGCATACTCACTTAAGTGTAAATACTTCCTTCTCCATTTTTGAATAGATCATAATCAAATTAAATAGGAGTATAACCTACTCTGATGATTGAAAAGAAATCATCCCAATAATTATTATAAACTTATTCTTTCTCATCTATGATATCTTTCATAGTGATGGAAGAACCAATGATGATCTCCTCTTCTATGGCAAAAGGAAAACATTCTTCCATATCAACCCAATGATAATTTTCCACACAATAAATAACCTCTTTTTCTACATTTAAGACATCTTGAGGGATCTCAAGTTTCATCTCAATTGTCATAAAATCTTTTTAGTTCTCAATGGATACAAGATCTTCAATTTCCTTCTCCTTCTTGGTGATGCCAACACTAAGCATCTTGTAATCAGGTGAATTAGTCCAATGAGGCTGCCAAGGAGCTATATTTTCTTTAAGAAAGAGTTATAAATTTTTATAAACCAGCTAATCCTATTTATATTCCCATACCATAGGTAAATGAAGGCAAATGGTGATGTGGTAAGGACAAGATGAACTTGTTGGTGGAGGTGGAACATAGAACTCAATATTAGATTGATAATGAATTGTAGGGGATTCATTTGGGATTTATTGAGGAAGGGGAGGCAAACCTTGGGATAAAATATCTTGGTTTTATTCCTTCAATTTGATAATAAATTAATTTATATCTGATTTAAATTGAACACTCTATTGAGGAAGGTTATATGGGGTGTGTTTAGGCTTATGATCTTCTTTTGGCTCTAAACCTTCCACAAAACCTTGACTTAGCAATTTAATTCTTGACTCTAACTCTTCAATTTTATATCTAGGTTATCTTGGAAAAATAACTTTTGAATTTTATATGCATAATCATGAGGATAAATAATACAATATGGATGACATAGAAGATAAGGATTCTCTTGAGGAAGGGTGGGAGGGTCCACCAGAGGATCAAGCTCTTTCTCAACCTCACACTCTTTATCAAGGCTTTTATCCCCTTTATTTAACAATGATTCCACTACCTTATTGTATATTAGGATGTTAAGATTAGGAGCCTCTTCTTGAGGTAGTGATGAAATTTGAGGAGGGGATGAAATGTTCAAGAAATTTGGGATCACCTTAGGCTTGGATTCTCTACCTTATCTCCAACTTAGGATTTCATATCTAGAAGTATCTTCTTGAGATGGGGATAAAATGGGAGAGGGAAATGAGAGATTAAATTCCACTTCCTTTTATAATTATATGGAATAATACACCTGAATATTTTCCAACTCAATTTTATTATTAAGGTTTTCTTCAAAAATCAAGTTTATCTTTCCATCTTTCTCTTCTAGTTGATTGGGAAAAAGATGAATTTGATAAGCTTGATTGGGCTTATAAATAAGGTTCAAGTAGTACTAATATAAATCTTGGGGAGGTGGATATGAGGGCTTATAAAATTTTTGAGATTGTTACTCATGAATTATTATCCTATATTCTAAGGATGCAACTAGGCTACTCACATCAAACATCTCACTTGTGAGCCTTTACCAATTTTCTCTCTCAATAGGTGCCCATTCTCTTTTAACCAAATATAATGAATCTCTCACATTATGAATGAAATGAATAGGAATATCTAGACCATTTCCCCTTTATGTGTCAATATTTATCATGCACCTACTATAGCCCAAGAGAGTTTGCTTGAAAGTGGAAATGGACTGATTAGAGAAGTGACTAGGTTGACTAAGAGGAGGAAGATATTGAGAAGGCTAGTTATAAGAATAGTAAAAATCATGAAAAGTTTTATAAAGCTAATATTTTAGCTAGTAAGGATCATTATAAGGTTTTTAATAATCACATAAAGGATTATAGGTAAATCCATAATCTTGAGATGTCTCACTAGCCTATGTAAAATAGTACTCAATACCCAAATTAGCCATGAAAATTTATTGGGAAGAAAGAACACAAAGAAAAATTACCAAAAATAATCAATAGGAAAACCCATGATTATTGAATAGATAAATTAACTTTGGAGTTATCATTTATTCTTGGATAGATGCCTCTAAAGTTTGATGTTATGAAAGATAACACCAAAAATCATTCAACTTCTTGGACAAAGAGTCCCACTAGGCATGCCAAAGACTAATGTCACTTGGATTTTCACCCTTTGAGGAGATGTTTCATATATCCTCATTAAAGTGGCATAATTTAATTACCTATATGATATGGGTATCCTAATAATGAGGTGAATCTCTAGATAGGGCTAGCTCCCTTAATGTACCACTTTTAGATCACCACTACACCTATGATTATAGGGGAAAAGGAAGAAAAAACTAAAATTAAAATATCCTAAATGTGGTGATACATTAAATTTATTTATGATTACCAATTAGCTACAATAAATTCATGATACCAAGAGACTAACTAAACATACACTTATCTAATCTGAATCTTCTCACATCAGTATTTCATTGTGAGGTTATGATGAATATTTAGGCTAGGAGGACTAGACAAGAGGCCTAAAATGGAACTATTTGAATAGGATAACTTACTCAACCTCTACATCATATAACACTTAACATGAACTATAAGAAGAAGATTTTAAGATGCAAGTAGGTGTGAGAATGAGATAACAATGTTGATGAAACAATAATCATCACTAAGCAACATCAATCATTTAAGTGAAAACACTATGAATAGTCATAGAAGAGGTAAAATAATTAGTCTATATTTATTTATGTTATGAAAATGAGTATTTATTTTACATACTTAGGTGGATAATAATTTACAAAGGCCAAAATGACTAGTTATTATAGAACTTGTGAGAAAGAAGAGAAGAAATAAGTCCAAAGGTCACAAGGACACTTGTAAGGCTAAGAGAATGAGTTAAATGTGCATGGTAAGAGAGTGTGGAGCTGATAATGAAAATTTTGGAATCACAAGTGTCACCCCAAGTCATGAAACTCTTGAAATTTGGCATGAAATTCCCTTTGTTGGCTCAAAAAAATGCCTTCATTATTCACCCATGTTATAACATCCCAAAACTAACTAGGGATAGGTCTAATGATTGGAATGAGAGGGAAGAGTTTTATACATGATTATACATATATTATTTGTATTGATAATCATCTATAATCTCATATAAGTGAGACATCAGTGCTTGTAGTCAAAGAAAACTCCTCTTTCACACACCTTGCACACTTGGCTTCCAAAATGGCTTTAGTTTTCCATGAAAATATATAAAATGGAGTGGATGACACATTTAAATACCATAAATGGTTTTATATTCATTAGGTTCACCTTAAAAATACATATATTTCAATTTTTCACACTTCTCACCATCTTGTTCACTATGCTAGTTTTGACTGGCTAAGATGAAGTAGCTATAAGGAACATAATCATTTTGATGAAGCATTAAATTGATATACGGAGTTATCTTAAGTATATATCTTATTTAAAAAGTCTATTTCATCTCTTTAAACATAATATAACCTATAAAATTCACAAAATAGTTAAAAAGGAGTTATCTTAAGTCTCTAGCTTCTTCCCAAAGTTGATCTCATCTCTTGAAACCTCCTAGAACCTACACAATGCACAAAATAGTCAAAAAGAGAAATTTTTACCCTATTCATATAGGTAAGGTTCCAATAAAGTGAATGCGGATGATATTTTGAGATTCCTCTATAATATAAAATCATTTCCCATGCCATTTGTGTCCATTTAAATGCATATCCTTCCCTTTTCTCCCAGTTAGGTCCTTCTAAGGGTTTAACAAGGGTTTAGGCCTATTTTACCCTATTATCCATTGTTAATATATATTTCACATTAAAATTTCCATTAAATTCCAAAAAATGGTTTTATATGACCTGATCTAACACCTCAAAATTTTTTGGATCTCCATGTAAAGCTTCAAGGGAGATGTGAGCACTCAAAGCTACCTTATCAAGTTCTTTTCTCCATTTCTTGCAAGCTTGAGTTATCCTTAAGATAAAAGTGTCTTTATTTGTAAATTTAAATAAAAAATTGGTGGTTTTAAACACAAAATTTCCTCAAAAAAATTAAAAAATCCATTGGAATGCTCTACCAAAGTTGGAAGTGAATTTGACCTTCCATTTGGCTTCTAGGCCTCACAATGCCATTGACAGGATTGACTACAACTCTTGTGGTCTAGGAATTTTTTTTGAGTTTAATCATTATAAATAAGGTATATTATGTGCTTTTTTATGTCATTAATCTTCCCAAGTCACCATAAAATCCTATAATCAGTACTTCTCATATGTTTTTCTCATTCACCAACTAGGCCTAGTTGGAGATTGCCTAGTTGAGCTATGCTTAAGAGACTTTCAACAATTTTGAGAGGTATAAGATTTTATAAGTGATTTATATCACTAATTTAACTTTAATATAGCTCAAAATATGTTAAATAATGTCTTTAAATCGTCTTATTAGGTTCCTTACTCATTTTACCATCATTTGCTTATCTTGCCAAAACTCTGATTTTCCTAAATAGCTGACCTATGAGACAAAATAGTGAGGTATATAACTTATATTAAAGTAAAATTAAATGTTTTATAAGTTTTATTATGTCATAATTAATATATTTACCAAATATATAAGTTATAATCACCCATTTAGGCACCTAACCAACTCAATTTGTCCAAAAAAAGGCCTCTAAAAAGGAGTGTTTTTTGCATTCTTCACTTCCTCTTATGAAAGGCTTCTTCAAGGTAAACCTTAAGGGTTTTGAGATTCATAAACACTTTATACACATTAAATTCATGATAAATAATTTTAAAATTTACCAAACCATACCTTTATCCACTTTTATCTCTTCTTTGAAGCTACAAGCAACATGAATCTCTCCAAGTGTGACTATACAAGACTATTTCACTATGAAGTCTGAGCCTGCGGTACCAATTCAACATTTGATGATATCTTAGAGTGTGTGAATAATATAAAAAATATAATGATTAATTTAAAAAATATTTTGAATCCTACATTAAACCTTCTTATCACTTACATCATTCAACTTTCTCAAGACCAAGTACTCAATTGTATATTAATGGTCTTGGAAATAAGTACACTTGTAGATGAAAATGTATGATTTAGGCCTTGTTTCATGATTGCATTACCTATTAAATATATGAAAACTAGGATTTAACTACAATTATTCCTTATATTCTTGTATTAAGGTCTTCTATCAAGGATATCTAGCCTACTCTCCATGGTAACCCTACAACTAGCCTGTAGGTGCACATTTTGTGATGCAAAAAGACCTATAGGTAGTATTGAGATTAAAAAAATAGTATACCATCATATAATAATGATATTTATGATCCTTTAAATAAAATTTCCCTAAATAATTTCATCCACACATTAGGATATTCCTTTGACTACCAACTTTGAAAATAAGGTTGCTCAAAGACTCAAAATCTTATAGATGTTACTGTCTGACTTTGGAGCATAAATGGGAAACTTTAGGTATCTCAACAACCATCATCCACTAATAATATTCCACCCAAAATTTTAGTTACTCTAATCATATGTATTGGTTTTAATTAAAATTCATTAAGATTCAACAAGACTATTTGTAACCTTGTTATATGATATCAACCAATACATCCAAACCTTTGTTTTCCTAGTTTAGGGATAAGATCCTTAAACACTATCATCTCATTCTAGAAGGTTACTAACACTTCCATATTCCAAATTAACCTTTAAAATAGGTATTATATGATCTAAATCACATCATAAGTCATCAAAAATATTTTCAACACTTTTTCCAACACTCCATATGAGTAACTTTATATCTCTGCTAATGCCACCTATAGATGTATATTTCATATACAGGCAGAGAGTGAAAATTTAGATAGTATGAAACATATGTGCTGTTATGATAAATTATATGCTTTCAAAAAATTTCCAAATTAACTCCTATCAATATTAAAATATTTAAACACATTAAATTCTCCATCTTAGCATGATGTCATTAAGGCGACCCCTGTAGTTAAAGATTGAGTTGTATGTAGACAAATAATGAGTTTAGGTAGTGAAGATGAGTCTAAATATATGACCAAAATCCTACCATTATAAAGTATAAAATTATGATTATGATATATAAGTTATTTATTAAAACTTGTACACCACATTTTTATGTTTGAAACCTTTCAAGTACCTATAGGTACACATTTTAATGGTAGATTGCATGCAAATGTTGCACATGATTGCAACAGTCCTTTATTTCACCATATGGAATATTAAATTACTACCTAATGTTTATAAAATATATACCAATGATTTGTAACATTAATCACACCTATTTGATCATTACATATAGTTTTTATACACATGATTCACCATGATTGATTGTGTATGACAGTCATAGGGTAAACTGGCTACATGATTCTTGACTATAGATTCCATGAAAATTGTTTTAGAGAATGAAATATAATTGGGAAAATATCAATATAAAATTTTAAATATTATAATGAACTTATATACACCACCTAGAATCATTTTCAAAGAATGAGGATCTTAAAAATGGTAAAAACCTACGTGTTACATAGAAAAGTGTCTTCACTTGTAACTTGAGCTACTTGGCCTAAACAAAAACATTTAAACACTAAAAAAATAGTGGTATAAATTATTTTAATATTTATATTTAATTTTTATTCAATACCAATATCTGTATTGTACACAATCATCCAAACAAGATCAAAACCTATAGGGTGCATAGATTGGCAAGCATAAAAACATAGTCAACTTCTTAGGAATGATTCATAAATAAAAATTGAAAAATAATTTAACTATTATAATTTAAATTTATATAAATAAGTTTAATTTCACCTCCCAAAGTTTTTTACCTAAAATTTCTTTAACTGTCTGTACTAAGCATAAACCTGTTGACTGGTTATATGTGTCTAGAAGGGTGAAAAATGAGTAGAATGTTATTAGCTCAAAAATGACAATTATAGATTATTTAAAGTGTGTAAATGAGTATAATAAATATTAATATTCATCTCTCAGCCTTATCCTATGTTTCAAACTCCTTCATGGGATATAAAAGTACCAAATTCTTCCTTTTTTAGTTGATTTCTTGATTTTTAGTTAGATAACCTACAAGTTTCAGATGAACTAACATTATTGATAGGGAATCTAAATTATTGTACATTTTAAAGGAAAATATGACACTTTTACACCTATAAAACCATGACACTTTCATTTATGACCCCTAAATGTCTATTAAATGACTCTAATTAAACCATGGCCAAGGCTAAAAAGACATTAAAATACATCAAATAGACTATAACATACCCCATGATAAAATATTAATGAATTTTTTACCTGTAGGGGTCCCAATTTAACCTTTAGGGTAAAATTTGGTTAATAAAAATTCTAGTAGATATGATGAATTTATTACAAACCCTAAAATAAAAATATCTCCCTCAAAACCAATCATCAATTCTTTATTTTTCTATTATGAATTCCTTGGAGTATTCTCCAACTCCAAAATAAATTTAAAGAAATCACTACATATTTTAGGATATAACCGATTATCCAAAACTATGGTTTTACCCATATATTTTACTAAATTAACACTTTGATACCACTAGTTATGATCCACACTTGTAATATTTTAAATATGAATAATATAATTTAGATCAAGATAACGCCATATATATTTTTTGGAAAAGATTCACAAATATTAAAATATGTATAAATAGTATAATACCCTTATGATATGGAAACACCGTTCAATAATCTTGAATGAAGGAATAAATCCACAATTCTATTTTGAGGGGGACACCTCTAATAACCTTGTAACAAATATAAGACTAAACACTTGATTTGTCTCATTTTCAATTATATTAATCTCCTTTATATAGACCTATATATAACTAAAAATGAATGGGTAACCTCCTAATATCAATTTAGGTTGACCATTACCCAATGTAATAATTCCACAAGTTACGTATTTTTCCTAATATATTAAACCCATATAACTAGCTATTATTGGCCCTAAGATCCCTGCTACATTAGAATGTACTCATGGGTTTGATTTTTATGAAGAGTAAAGTGGCTGATAATGCATGGGATAAATATATCACCTTAGTAATTTGAGGACTAATGCTAGTTTAGTCCAAGAACTAAGTATTTTAACCTTGTTTTACTCATATTTTAGTGATTGTTACCATTGGGGGTTCAATATATGTGTGGTAACACCTAAAATATTTATCAACTAAAAGGAACCTTATTTATAATTTTCCACTAAGTTATACATAGTTGTTTTATAAAATATGATAGAGGTAATGTCAACTAATAAATAAACATAAAATGGGAAGGCAAGGTAGGGTAGAAAATATATGGATCTAGGATGGAAAGGATGTGTTGTTTGCTCCAATCTTCTCCTTATCATCAGACACCCATGAGATTGGGAATTCCGTGAAAAGGGTAAGGTGGGGATAAATATATACTTTCATCATCCATTTTATGACTATTATAGGACTAGCATAGTACATGGCTATGGGTATTGGACTTCACAAATGGAGTCTATGTGAATAGTCTCCAAGAGATGCCCTATTAGCACTAAAATTTAAATACATTATACTTCACACAAGTTATATATAGTTATGAATACTTGATTTTTGGTATTATTTTTTATAAACACAAGGAGAAAGGGTCATTTCAATTACACTAAACAAACACAAAAGAGATGGAAGGGTAAGTTAGATAAGGGAAACCTCTACATCTAAAATGAGATCAATGTAATGGTCATTAAACCAAGTGACTCCACCATAGTTATTGTAGAGTAAAAATTCACTCTACATTTCATTCTATTTTTTTAGTCGCGCACTAAAAATTTTTGTCTTCGCATACTTTGGTCTGCGATGGCAAAGTTTTGAAACAGAGCATAGGCTCTATTTTCCTTTGGATTCATTTTTTGTTTAAGTGTTGAAGTAAAGCAAAAGCTGACAAGTGTCATCATCTGAGGCATCCTTTCTCAAGCAAAAACTACAAAGTGTCATCATTCAAGACACCTTTCATATTTTTTATGATTTGGTCAAAATGTGCCACATATCTCATAGTGACTTAGCAGAACATGCCAAGTGTCATCATCTGTGATTTCATATTGGCACCTATGTTTCATCTCTTTTTAGCAAAAGTTTTTAACAAGATAAGTATCAGGATCAAGTAGAAAATGCCAAGTGGTAGTCATGAAAGGTCTCAATTTTGATTTTCTAAAAGAAATGAAAGATGCCAAGTATCCCAGCAGAAGAGAGTGGCAGCCACCATGTGTCGCGATCTGAATTATCTTCATTTTTCTTTGCTGATATAACAAAGAATGTGGTGGGTCCCAAGTTTTGTTTCTTAAGCAAGCAAAAGCTACCAGGTGTCACTATCCATGTAAATGTGAAATGAGACCCAATTGTTTCTATGGTATAAATAGAGTAAAGAGAAGACCACCATGTGTCATCTTCTGCAGGTTTCTAAAAGGGTAGCTAAAAGTAGTGGAGATCACCATGTAACCCCAAATAAGTAAAGCAGAGATTGCCATGTGTCCTTTAATGAAGCAACAGAGATTGACACCTATTCTTGTGTCCCTTTTAAAGTTGCTCAGGTAAGAAATGTCGTGGGTCTTATTTTATTTTAAGTTGTTGAATTTTTGAGGAAGCAGATTGATACAAGTGTCAAAGGTAGAACACTCTTAAGCAAAGACACAAAAGAGTATAAGTTATGTAGAAAGTGTCGTGTGTCTTCAAAAGGTGCTGTGGAATATGCCAAGTGTCATCCTTTAATTTCTCCTAAATTAATAAGAAGGTTTTCAAGAAAATGCTTAAGTGTTACCTAGCCTTTAAGAGAAGGGAGTGTCCTACAATCTATTTCAATGAATGAACTGCCAGAAGACAAAGCATTTCAGAATCTATAAAATATCTTCTATTAGACACTTCCAGTTCAGTTTGATTTCAGTTAGGCCATTATATTGGGAACAAGTAGACAATCCAGAGTGAATCCAAGGCAATAAATAAAGGTACAGAAATCACCAAGAGGAAGAGAGACCAGAGAGATAATTTTTTTAGAGAATTATTGTAAAGAGTTTAGACTTTCTAGAGCTATGACTAGGAATATCATATGCTTTTGTTCTATATTCTTAAGTTGGAAGGTTTATGTAACTATGTCTGTCTATGTGCCTCTTATGTGATTGGAATATTAATGAGAAGATTGAACCCTATGCCTTTGTTGATATTTTCTGTGTTATTGCAAAAGTAGTCTACGTTGTGTTGTCAAGAGTTTAGACTTTCCAGAGCTGTGATTAGGAATGTCATTTGCCTTTGTCTCGTTTTATTTAGTTGTATATAACTGTGCATGTTTTTGTGCCTCTTATGTGACTGGAAGATTCAAATAAGAAGACTGAACCCTATGCCTTTGTTGACATTTTCTATATCATTGCAAAAGTAGTCTATGTTATGAGCCTCTGTTTCTATTTTTTCTATCTTTTACATTGATCATGCACTTGTTTTCTCTTAAATGTAAATGAATCCTAAATATAGTTTTAATGTGCTCAGGATTAAGGTTGAATTACATTCAGGTGCATTACCATAGTTAGATTTTCTTTCTTGCATTTGTGTTTTTATTAAAATTCCTATCCCTTTCCCCAGTATACACTTTATTTAAAGAAGAACCAACTTCTCTAAAATTTGGAGGTTGTTTCAAGTTGAAAGTCCCACATCTTGAATCTTCCCATTGTTGGTGTTTATTACAAAATGAAATTTTAAATCATCAACAGTTTTTGGCATGCCCGGTTGGACTAATCTTGAAATTTCTTTCAAGACCATATGAGCCAAAGAGCTATAAGCAGTCAGTGTTATGGATCAGTAATAAGATCTAAATCTTTTGTCATCACTGATCACTTCAAAAGAATCAAAGTCAAGAATAAATCACCGTTTGTTATGTATAATTATGTTACTCAGAGCTATGGGTCTTATGCCCCTTCATATATTTATAATCAAGATCATGTTGCTTATGGAATCAAATCAAGCAACAAGGATGCATATGGTTATAAGTTCTACCCTTCACAGATCTGATATGACAAGCCTCAATACTATCATGAGCTATATCAGTCTTATGCCCAGTCTTCCCAATATGTTACATGCCATGTTTAACCTCATCTCATTTCCACCTTCAAACAAGCATTACTGGGATATAAAAATTATGTATTAGAGTTTGACAATAGAAGGGGATGCGGCCAAGAAACTCCTAATCATGTCATCCATCAAGTAATAAATGTATTAGATATGATTAAAAGTGAATGGGCTCCCTTTGAAAGAGCAAATTGGTAAAATCTTACATATGAGATGTTGGATGTGAGTGGCTTAATTGCATCTTTGGAAGAGAAGCTGAGTATTCATGAGAGTTAGCCTTACAAAGTTTATAAACCTGCATATCTGCTACCCCAAGTTTCATATCAGACATACTCAACCCTTACTCAAGAGCCAATTCGAGCCTATCATGGTTCTTTCCCCAATCATGTTAAGGAAAGTTCTAAAATAGTAAATTTGGCATTTAAGGCCAATCTTGATAAACAAATTGAATTGGAAAATCTTCAAAAATAGCAATCTATGTTGGTAGTAAGGGAATTGGAATCTAAACCCTCACTTCCCTTTCTCCTTGCAACCTCATCTTCCCAAGAGAAAATTCCTAGACCTAAGGTCATGAGTTGCGAACAAACAATGGAATCATGGGGTAGAAGGGAAGAAGAGAAAAGTTTTGTTCAAAACCTTGAAGAAATCGAGGCTACTCTTACTCATGGTGATAATCAAATAAAAGATCCTATATTTGAACACATCCCATTTATACCCTTTCAAGAGAGCTATCAAGCTACGTCTGATATAGATGAAGTGACAGACAAATGGAAAGAAGAGAATCATTCAATTCTAGCTCAAGAATTATCTCCTCTTCCGCATATGTATAACCATCAATCTCCTTCTTTATCCCTCGTCAAAGAAGAAAATATTTTGAAGGAAGCAAGTAAAGATGAGTATACTCAATTCATGGCTAGTTAAGAAGATTTCATGAGTGTATATCAAGAATAAATCACCATAGATTACACTATTCTTCAAGAAGACTGTGAGCTGGCTTCAAGTGGAGAAGGTAGCATTGAGACTCAAATAAATATGTGAAATTGCTACAAAATGTCAAAATTGTTTTTTCAAGAGGTTGGTAAAACTAAAGATGATATTTTTGAAGTTATTGAAGAGGATGATCATGAAATGGAACCTGAGCATGAGGCAGAAGGAGATAAGCCAAAAAATGATGTATGTCAAGAGACATAGGGTGAAGATCCAATAGACATTGATTTCTTGATGAGACACAATATCATACAAAATTAGCATTCAATAAGTTATAAAGAACAAGAAGAGTATATATATATTGGGGACACGTTTAACTCTAATTCATTCAAATGTAGGCAAATTAAGGTGGCAAACAAGAAGAGCAAGTCATCAGAGTTTCATACCATTCAATCACTTGTTGGGCATCATAAGTTTCTGTGTCATAAAGGATACTTCAGAAATCTTCATTTTGATCTGGGAGGTAGGCAAATACTCATGGTTAATATAGCTAGATAGTTTACCCTTTCCGTATTGCTTTGTTTTTTGATTTTTGTTTTCCCACTTTTCTTTTAAATAAGTGTTCTTTAAACACGTAGTTGACAGCTCAGAAAATTTCAAAATTTTCAAAATTCTCCAATACATTGAATGTCTCCCAAATCCTTAGAAATCCCCAAGGTACCTTGCACTATGACTTTCATAATGTGTCTATCTCACTGTTCCATAAATATTGAGTAGGATTTGCTAATGGTTTTCTAAGTTTAATGCTATTTTGAGACTTGATAGGTCAATAAATATCTCTTAGCAAGAGTTAAAGTTTACAAGTTCTCAAACATTCTTACATCTACGCAAATATATCTTGCTACTTGCATTTTTATTGCTTAGTAAACTTGCTTTTCTGAAAGTGTTTCTATTTTGCAAAAGCTCATACAAATTATCACAGAAAAGATATAGAGATTGAGGGGGCACAATCTTCACAATAAGGAGCTGGGATGTATGAATCCCTTGATAAGTTTCTTGCAAGTAAGTTGTATGCTTCAGCTCCCGTGCAGCCATTGAAGACCTATCCATGGACCAAGTTTCCTGAAGTTGGTCAAGCAAGTGATCCAACAAAAATAAAAGATTATGCGGATGGCATCATGGATCCAATTCTTCAGAGAGCTAGTAGCAAAAAACTTAGAGAAGGGGCACATCAAAGGTGTCTACAGAGAGCCAGAGTAGGGAAATATGAAACATTTTCCATGAGAATATGGACTTCATAGTTGGCATAATTCATTATCCCAGCTATGCATCCATGCCCTGACCTAGTTGAATTATGTGCAGACTTGCTCCATGCACTATCATGCACCATTCAATGAGGTCCATTCATAATGCAAATCACACCGTACGAAATCAAGGATATGTTAGCCCTATATCATGATATTATAGCTACATTTACCACTATTTATAAAATGCAAAGAACATGGGAAAACATCAACACTCAGTCAATATTCTTGAGATCTGAGTTACAAATGGGTGATAATAACACTACGGTGCCCACACTCCCTACACCAAGAGCCCAATTCACATAGGCTAGCCAAGATGCATTGTATATGATGGCTTTCATATTTGGCATGAAAGATGATATGGCAATGTATGCAGAACAAATGGCTATCCTTTTTAGGCTGAAGACCATTGACAAAACCTAAGAGTATCAGCTTGACTTTTCTGAGCAAATTGCTTTCTCAATGGTAGAATAATTGGCCCATTTCAAAATAAAAGGAGTGTTCAGGTATTCTTCCTATTTGTTCGACCTCATTTTTCTTAAGAACTCTAACCTCTTTGACCAACATATGTATCTTAACATGTATGACCTAGATTTTGATCTCCAAAGGACCATTACTGTGTCTGCATGGACACACATTTTGTCAAAAACTAGTGACCCATATGAGTTCTGGGAATTATTTTTTACCCCTACTTTTTACCATCTCAGCCCTGAGCCAGTTATGAATAGATTAATCCCAAGTATTTCAAATCTTTTGGCTAGTTGCCCAATTCCTTGTGATTTTTATTTTGGATCCCACCACACCATTATAAGAGTCCATAGTTTTTGTGGGTAACTGATATTGCTACCTAAGATTCTGACTCTTAGGTTAGCATTCCTAGAGGTCACCAGGTAGGTATCCACATTTGATAATGAATCTGGCTCTGGGAAGAGGAAAATAAAAATGTATAATCTACCATGGATGACAACTAGCATGGTTTTGGAAACTAGAGATGCTGAAGTTGTGTTGCTCAAAAAGCTAGCCTTTCTAAGTTTCCTTTTAATAGAGGAAAAATGGATTTATGACCCAAATGATTTCATAGCTTCCTAGATAATAACTAACAAAGTCACAATCAGAATTGCACATGAGGGCCACCCTTTTTGGGAAATCAAGAAAAATCCTAGGGAAGACAATCTTGAGTTTTATGTTGAGTTAACAGACTTGCCCCTTCCACAAAATAGACCCTGGTAAACATTCTATGTTAAGTAGAGAGATTATGATCCTAATGTCATAATGACTTATGGCTTAAGGAGGACATTAAAGAATAAATATTGGGATATTAAGAAGATAGAGGCCTATTGGAAATATAGGTAGGAAATTTGTCAAACAACCCATTATTTTGGGAACATAGACACAAATGAGAGATGGGAAGAACTATGGGATGAGTGCCATCTCTCCCCTGTATCTAGCCTAGAAACAAGTAATTTTCTAACATTAGGTGAAGAGCAAGAAGCTAGGGCTAGGTCAAGCCAAGAGTCACAAGCCTCAAAACAAGCTACAGCTGTAGTAACAGTATCAGTTTGGCCCCAATCTCTCAGTGTCATGGAAAAGCAAAAGAGTGTGGTGCCTACACCACCACAATCTTCCCCATCAACAATAGTTATAGATAATCCAAGTTCTCCACAAGAAGTAGATGTGGAAGGAAAAAGGACACAGCCAAAAAAGGAGACACCCAAGAAATGAAAGAGGGTGTAGTTTCAATTTGGTTCAAAAAAAGAGATGGACACCTCACAATGCCAATTATAAGGTACTATAATTGCTCCTTAGGTAAGTATTTTTCCTCCCTCTCCTTCTCAGTCTATTTCTTCTCCTATTGGCATGATGATTTCATCTAGCCAGATGACATCTCCTACCACTTCTGCCATTCCCATTTCTCACTTTACCCCATCTGTACCACATCAAGCCTTAACATTACCTCATTTCTCCCCTTCTGTTCCCAAGAAACTTTCCCCTCAGATTACCTATATCCAACAATTGGATATTCAATATGGTCTACCATAAGGACATCCTTTTATAGGTGGGCACATTACCTCTCCTTCTACCTTCTAGACCGAAGCAGATGTTGCTAGGAAGGCAAGCAAAGCCCGAAGAGAGAAAAAGAAGATTAAGGAAAATAAAGCATTGGCTACACCCCATCTGTGGTCACAATTTGATGCCATCTAGTAGCAATTGATGGTGACTCATTTGTTACCAAATGTAATAAATCCAATTGAGCAGATGTAGCCAAAGGATTACACAATGAATGTGGTGGCCATCAACATGTCCATTTTTAGGACACAAGACAAAATTGAGCTATTAACTTAATCCACTTTTGCAGTTACTAAAGACTACTTAAAGATATCAAGGAGAATACAAAAGATGGAAGTTAAGCTAGCCAAGGAAAAGGCAAAATGTAACAGTTTAACCTCAAAGATCAATAGAAAAGACAATGAAATAGAAAATCGAAATAAACAGTTGCAAAATACTATTTCTCTTCAGACTCACCGAGTAGTTTAGGCCCAAAATGAATCTTTAAAAGTAGGGCTCACATAGGTAAAATATGTGGTGACAACCCTAAGGAATGAAAAGGTAGCATTTTAAGGAAATACAAGGAACACTTGTTGCAAGTTACCCAATTTCAACAAAATTTGCTAGCTAAAAAAAATAATACTGTGGCCATTAAAGCCCAATTTCATGTAGAGCAATAGAGAGCAACATAATTGACACTAGAGTTGGCCAATAGGCCATAGAATATTAGAGTATTAAGTCTGGTGAAGGATCTATACAAATCCATGTGGAAGATAATCTCTTCAAAGATTATTCAGCTCAGGCCATGTCTCACCTTCCTACTAAATACACAAAAATTATGCAAAAAGGTGGAGAGTTCAGTTGTAAACACTCTAGATATAATCTTTAGGAGAGTAATGGACTCACAAACATTGTTGCAAAAACTTTATGATGCAATGGAGTCAATATTGTCAGCAATAAGAATCAATGACAGAATGGTCACTGCTAAGTGAGTAAATGAGGTTCTCAGTTGCAATTTCATAGCCACCAATTGTAGAGAGCTTCTAGATGTCATGAATGAAATAATTAATTAAATGAAATAGCATGTTGAAGATCTAGTAAATTAGGTTTTCCTTATTCATTTCCTAATGACAACACTATGTCAATGGTAGAAGAAATTGAACCTTTGTTATTGGCCAAATAGAATGATCAAATAGTTTTCCAGGATCTAAGGCATGATTCATTAGTTCCTAAAGTAGAAGCCATCTTGGTTCCTATTTCCCAGCTCGAATTCAAATTGAAGGCTATGGTTTAAATTTTGAAAAAATTTTCACATAAGGATATTAGTAACCTTGATTTATCCTTCAATGAATTATAGAGTAAGCAAGGGTTATCTAATGATGAGTGGTCGGCCTATCAGACAGCATTGTTGAAGCTGTGATTTTGAAATTTTGATCTAGCAAGAGTTGTGGTTTCTTTTTGAGTAGGCTCAAAAGTCCTTAGGGTCGACAATAACTATAGAGTAAAAATTTACTCAACATTTCATTCTATTTTTTAGTCATGAACCGTAAAATTTTGTTTTCACATACTTTGGTCTGAGATGGTGAAGTTTTAAAATAGAGCACGGGCTCTATTTTCCTTTGGATTCATTTTTTTTCTAAGTGTTGAAGTAAAGCAAAAGCTGACAAGTGTCATCATTTGAGGCATCTTTTCTCAAGCAGAAACTACCAAGTGTCATCATCTAAGACACCTTTCATATTTTCTATGAGTTGGTAGGAATGTGCCACATATCTCATAGTGACATAACAGAACATGCCAAGTGTCATCATCTCTGGTTTCATATCTGCACCTGTGTTTCATCTCTTTTTAGTGAAAGGTTTTAACAAGCTAAGTATCAGGATCAAGCAAAAAGTGCCAAGTGGTAGTCATGTAAGGTCTCATTTTTGCTTTTATAAAAGCAATGGAAGATGCCATGTATCCCAGTAGAAGAGAGCAATAGCCACCATGTGTCATGATTTGAATTATCTTCATTTTGCTTCACTGATATAACAAAGACTGTGGTGGGTCCCAAGTTTTGTTTCTTAAGCAAGCAAAAGCTGCTAGGTGTCACTGTCATTGTAAATGTGAAATGAGACCCAATTGTTTCTATGGTATAAATAGAGTAAATCAGAGACCACCATGTGTCATCTTCTACAGGTTTCTAAAAGGGTAGCTAAAAGTAGTGGAGATCACCACATAACCCTATATAAGTAAAGCAGAGATTGCCATGTGTCCTTTAATGAAGCAATAGAGATTGACACCTATTCCTATGTCCCTTTTAAAGTTACTCAAGTAAGAAATGATATGGGTCTTATTTTCTTTTAAGATATTGAAGTTTTGAGGAAGTGGATTGTGACAAGTGTCAAAGGTGGAACACTCCTGAGCAAAGACACAAAAGAGTATAAGTTATGTGAAAAGTGTCATGTGTCTTCAAAAGGTGCTATAGAACATGCCAAGTGTTATCCTCCAGCGTATCCTAAAGTAATAAGAAGGTTTTCAAGAAAATGGCTAAGTGTTACCTAGTGTTTAAGAGAAGGGAGTGTCCTACAATCTATTTCAGCCAATGAACTGCCAAAAGATAGAGCATTTTAGAATCTATAAAATATCTTCTGTTAGACACTTCCAGTTCAGTTAGATTTTAGTTGGGCTATTAGATTGGGAACAAGTAGACAATTTGGAGTGAATCCAAGGATATAAATAAAGGTGTAAAAATCACCAAGAGGAAGAGAGACTAGAGAGAGAATTTTCTGAGAGAATTATTGTAAAGAGTTTAGACTTTTTGGAGCTGTGACTAGGAATATCATATGATTTTGTTCTATATTCTTAAGTTGGAAGGTTTATGTAACTATGCATGTTTCTGTGCCACTTATGTGACTAGAAGATTAATAAGAAGATTGAACCCTATGCCTTTGTTGATATTTTCTATGTTATTTCAAAAGTAGTCTAGGCTATGTTGTCAAGAGTTTAGACTTTCTAGAGCTGTGATTGGGAATGCCATTTGCTTTTGTCTCATTTACTTGAGTTGAAAAGTTTATATAACTGTGCATGTTTTTGTTCCTCTTATGTGACTGGAAGATTCAAATAAGAAGATTAAACCCTATGCCTTTGTTGACATTTTTTGTATCACCGCAAAAGTAGTCTATGCTATGAGCCTCGGTTTCTATTGTTTTTATCTTTTACATTGATCATGCACTTGTTTTCTCTTAAATTTAAATTAATCCTACATATATTTTCACTATGCTCAAGATTAAGGTTGAATTACATTCAGGCAGATCGCCATAGTTAGATTTTCTTTCTTGAATTTGTGTTTCTATTAAAATTCCTATCCCTTTCCCCAGTATACACTTGATTTAAAGAAGAACCAGCTTCTCTAAAATCTAGAGGTTGTTTCAAGTCACAAGTTCCACATCTTTAAACTTCACATTGTTGATGTTTATTACAAAGTGCAATTTTAAATCATCAATAGTTATACCACTGTAGATCAAAATTCTTTAAATATATACCTATAATAAGATATAGTTGGGAGAGTTTTATGGAATTGGGGGTATGACTTCAACGTGAGTTATTACTAATGATGAGTATTAGGGGTTTATTATCAAAAACACATAAACACCATATGATAATTTATAGCTAGGCACACAAATTATCAGCACTGCCAAAAGATAAATGAAAGACCTCACACAAAGACTATAATAACTAAGCACATCATAATCATGACATACATAAAGTGACAAAGCATTAATCTAATTAATCTAACACTATTGATCATTAAACCATGGATATAAAATAAAAATGAACATAAAAGAGAACCTTTTATACAAAACTAAGATTATACTCAATAAAAGAGTGAAATGTTTCTACAATAATTAATCTATGCCACTATTTTAGTATGGAGTGAATAAGGAAACATAGGTTAAGTCCTAAAAATAATCTAACAACACTTTCAAGAAATTTTTTGGTTGTCCCATAAAATTTAATAAAACTCCTCTATAAATAGATAAAGATTAAGGCTCATCTCCAAAAAACATGATGATCCCATCATAGGCCATGATGGCCACTCATTATATTTATAACTATATTTCAAAATTTGAACAAAAAAAAATCTTTACAAACTCATAACTAATCTATGAGGGAACACTAATTAAAATATAGAGGAGGGTAAGAGGGATCAAATCTTAACTACTTTGATTGGGTGCTCCCAGCTTCCAACATGGCTGACATGAGGTTAAACTTATTGTTTAACTTATCTTAGTTAATCACAGGCTCGCTAAAGATCACCTCAACCTAAGCTATTAGTTTTTAGGAGATTTGAAAATCATCTTCCATTAAGTCTTAGACTTTATAGACCTATTTTATTTTCATAGTGGACTAGTTTATAGGTCCATCACTATTCAACTCCTTCTTGGTTCACCTTAACCACTTTCTCCCTTATAACCTAGTTGAAATGACCTAGGTAGACCCTAAATTCCCTTTGGTCAAGTAAATTTCCATCTAGGTAGAATAGAATGAAGATATTTACCTTATTTAAGTAGTTCAATATATTATTCTTACCCTCTTCTAAGGGTTTTATTATAGTGCAAGATAAGACTAGCCACTCCTCCTTTTATGCTCTCATGTTTTTAACATAAGTTTCATACAACCCCAAATGTAATGTTACCATCAATTTGATCCCTAGGAAAATTACTCTCTTGATCACTACCTATAAATTTTGGTATTTCCCATTAATTTATGTGATATCTTTATGTAGGCATGTGTATTTTGTATAATGTTTTCAATCTCAACCTAAGTACCTACTAATTTCCTAAGGATTGAGAAAAGTAGTAGGAGGACATCCTTGAACTATCTAATTAATCTGACTAGGAAAGTAATCTTCACTTGGGATTTGATATTCCATAATTAAATTTACATTTCCTCAAATATTTCCTAAAACATATCATGGGTAGCTCAGAGTATAGGTAGTGGGTCTTCATCCATCTTCACCTTTCCATTAGAAGTTATCACCTTGGCAAGGGAAAATATATCCTAATGGGTCTACTATGTCACTAGGTTCATATGCTAGATGAATATCTATCTGATCATCCTTTTCATACTCCCATAGGCTTGGATAAAACTCCATTATAAATGTAGGTCACCTTAGACATCCATGTATAGAGTTTACAACCCTAAGACCATCCCTCAAGTTGTTAGGGTCATAATAGGTGTGACTAAAATGGTGGTGAAGGCTAGAGGATGAGGTGGAGGGGAGATAGAGGAAGTGGAAGTAGTGAAAGAAGAAAGGAGTGGAGTCATAGGGGGAGAAGGAAAAAATTGAGGGAAAATAAAAAGGGAGGACCATGAGAACATTCAAGCTTGTGACTATTCTTTAGTGAGGTTCACTTGAGCTAGAATTACTCTAGAGAATGGGTCGTAGAGCAACATGGATGAGATGGGTTGGTTGAATTCAAGGCTAGTGGGGCATTGAGTTAAGGAGATGAAGATGGGGATATAATCTATAAACTAATATTATTGAGGTTGGAGGAGTTTTTGAGACCTTTATAGGATGTGGGATTCAAGTAGAAAGATTTTAGGCTAGAGCTAGAGTATGGGTCACCTTTTGTTTCCTTTTTGACCTCTTTCTTGGGTTAGCACTAGGTGTTGTAGTGGATGGTCTAAATGAGATGTTAGGGGCCATAGGGGATAATGGATAATCACTTAAAATCATAAATGGGATTGATAGGCTAATTGGAGTGGGGATTAGGGGGTCCTTACTATAAGTGGTAGGCTTCCAAAGGTTATAATCATGATTGTTATTAAAGGTGTGCGCAAGGGGGCACTAAGAGGACTCTAGGATATGATATGGGAAGAGTGAAAAGGAATGAGGAATTGAAGATTATTTAAAGTACTGATGCCAAATTTAATTTATCAAAATATAGAAGGGAAGCAATGGGAAATAGAGGGGACATAACTGAACTAGTAGGTACTCAAATTGGGAGTTGGAATATGATAGGAGTAAAGAGTGGAAGGGAAATATGAGGAGATGAAGGAGGGAGTAAGGGAACTTGGATGTATGCCTATTAGGATCCTCATTCTATGTTTTCTATTAAGATAATATCTATATCAAATCTTAAATCCTATGGGCCCATCAACTGAGTGGGTTATACTTGATCTACCTTGATTCATGTGTTCTAGGGTCAACTATCTACAACATAGTCACTGACACTACTAGAGAAGGTGGAGGTGGATCTTGAGCTTGAGGTGTTAGAGTTATTGGTAGAAGTGGAGATGGATAGCAAGGGAAAGAAGATTGTTGGATGCCCTATAATATTTGTTAGTATATGGATGGAAGTATTAGATTTAGGTTCTTCAAAAACTAAATAGGTTCTAGAGGAGTTGTGGATGGGCTTCCCTAAGAATTATTTCCCTTATTTTTGTTTTCTTTTATCCAAGATAACACCTTCTAGTAATTGATGGTGTTCAAATAGAGCTCATCATCATCTTCAAGTTGATGTTTGTAGTTAATGGTGAGCTAATTTAAGTATTGTGCCAAATGGGCCCAAATCACCCCTTTAGGATCCCACTATAAAATATTTCACTTTACCAGGGTGAAGGAGTCTCACTTAGTCACCATATTGTATTAAGGGGAAATTTATATATACATGGTTCCAAATGGTGATCATGAGATGTGGGCATGCCTACTACTAACATTATAGGAATAAAAAAATATGTTATTTACTAGTTTATAGGTGATCTCCTATTCTACTAAGTGGTCAAGGACATAATGTGGTGAGCATAGGGGTTCTTGGAGGAATGTCATAACTCATATCACTATATCATATTTATATAGCTAGTAGTCCTTGATGGTTTTCATAGAGTCCCACATTGTCTTTAAGAGCTTAGGCATCTTATCTTCATGAATTATTTGGTAAACCACTAGGTATAAGTTTTCATAGACATCATATACATGCTCGTGGAATTGGTGGACATATTTTGTTTATTTAACTATTTTAGGAATAATGGAATTTTATTCCTATTTTACCTAAATCTATAGATTAATAAATCAACAAATAATATTAAAATAATTATAATCTTGATTTATATAATTCACATATCTTTTTTATCTTTCTAAAAATAGTAAGAAATTAGGAAAAATATAAATTAGCTTAAAATAGGCTAAAATGACTATTATAGGGTTTGAAATTAGTTGTGCGAGATTGGAACAGTATCATAAATTAGAATCTAGTTTTTGTTCAGTGAAAGGATAAGACCACTAAAAATAGGAAACTTTGGGGACTAGCGTTATTGTCTACTCCTATCACTATTGTCCAAACTACTCATAGAGACCTAAATTTATTGGGTTTTTTATGCTATTCCTATGTGAGTTTGCTTATAAAATATTGAGTGTTAAATGTTGATGAAACTAGATATAAATATATTTTAATGTTCAAACCCTAACCCTCCATCATGCTTGATAAATAATATTTGAATCACTTGAAAAAGAGGGGGGTTAGTGTGTGTAAGATGCACTAAACATGTGATCCACACCCCTTATATGGGCATGTTGCCTACATAACAATACTCTAAAGAGGGATCAAGCCATATATAGTTCTCACACCTAATGTGGTTTGTGAAATAGTGTGATGTAGATGTGATAATGTAAAATTGAGAGTTGTTAAGGTGGCTAGGGAGTGGTATGAGAGTTTGAATATGTTTGCAACTATGTTGGATGACTATATGAAAAGAATATGAAAGTTTTACTTAGTATTTTTCTTGTATTCATGCCTGCATTTTAAGATTTTTCCTCTCTCTTTGTAAATTAACATTGTATAGGCTTTTATAGGGAACTATTGGTCATGGGTTAAATGTATTCATGCAAGGCCGACATAATGAAGGATTAGAATAAGATGAAATTTACCATTTGGAGTCAAAGTGTGATTAGAAAAGGGCATCAAAAATGGGACACCCTAGTGTTCGATACTATAGTCTAGGTATGGCACTCCTATCCTATAGGCTAAAGACCTAGGGGATAGGATTGGTTTGTAAAATAAATTCCAGCTGAGCTAGAATCAAGTTTTAATAGTCTATGAATGATTGATAATGAACAAAAAGGTGTCTAAAAGGGTCACAAGAGCATACAAGAAGGACCTATGGATAGGGTATCATAAAACACACTTAAACTACTCATTTTAACATTTCATATGTCTACATTTTACCCAACTTTATTCTAGTGATGAAATAGAGAAAAATAATAGAATAAAGGAAAAATAGAAAGCGCACTTGAACTTATCTACATGGGTGAAGCACATGAAGATGTGTGATGTTGAGTGATGTTATGTACTCTTGGGTATGTGCTGAGTAATGTATGGTGTGTGTTATACCAAAATTAATATCATGAATGGAGTTGAGTGCTCAATTCCCTAAGAGTGGCTCAAGAATACAAAGGCTAGCCCATTGGGTTCATCATTTCCCACTAAGTGAAGATATGTGATCATGTGTGTCTTAATAAATGTTTGGATTATGTTTATAATCCATCTTAGTATGTGGCTCAAGAATACAAAATCTTTCTAGTCCTTTAGCTCCATCATTTCCCACTAAGTGAAGCTATGAACTAATATCGGTATGAATGTGTGTTTTATGAGATGGATCTTTAATCCCATAAATGATTTATAATATGATAATGTGGCATGGATAGCTAAGTGTGTGCCAAGAAATAGGCCAATCTTTACCACTCCAAAAGGTGGAGATTAGGTTTATATGAAAGCCACTTTGAAACTAAGAACTAGGCTTATATGAAAGTCACTTTGAAATGATGCCAACCACCTATAGATGGAATAATTCATGCAACTACTAATAATACCTAGGTAATGTACTAAACTTAGAAATAAAAGAAGGCAAATGTGGTGGACATATTACCCCCAATCATTGGTGTCTATAACATGGAATTTGATTTGGAATTTATACCAATTGCCCAATCTAAAACTAGAACTAAGATCCATCATGAAATACATGATGCACCTATATCTATATTATTTGATAAAACTATATTTAAACTATTGATTTTGAATTATATTGTAGCTGATAAAACTGTAACTAAACTTAGCTTTCTATCTATTTCTAGAAAATCTAGGTTTTTTGTTGTTTGGATATGAGTAATGAAAATAAGACACTTTTGTATCTAATGCTTAATTCTAAGTATGGAACTCTTGTCCTTTATTGTTTTTTATTAGTGTCTTATGTTCATCACTATTTTTTTGGTTTGCTTTACCTAGTTTGGGTTCTAGTTTTTGTTCTGAGTGTTTTGAACATTGATTTTTGACTAGTAGGAAGCTCTAATCTCTATGAAAAAACCCCTATTTATTGACCCCTCTTTTAAGGGTAGGAATGAAGACCCTGAAATGACTACCCTTAGAAAAAATAAGCCTTGTAAGTGTGTTATACTATGAATATTCATGATATAGCAATGATAATTGAAAAATTGTCTCAAGATATAGCAGAATTTGTATTGGATATTATTAGATCAATAGGGGCATATCGAGATAGAAGTAACAATGTAATAGCATGTGTAGTATACTAAAATGAAACTACAAATGTTAGTTGTTATTTTTCAAGGAAAGATGAAGCATGATGTCCATAATGGCATCCAAGAAATCAAGATAATGCATGTTGTGGATCGTGAGATTGTAAATAATTGAGAAGAAATACAAGCAACAAGCACATAAGGCAAGAATAAATAAGCACACAAAAGTGTCCAAGGGTCCAAGTAAATAAGGGACATGAGCACATATCACTAAAATTGGGAAAACAAACATACAAGGCATGTTTAAATACCCACATATGCATATAATTACAAATAAGGAATATTGGCATGAGGGCTCAAAAGTACATAAAAGAGTATAAATAAAGGATATTGGAAAATTTCCTAAGGCACACACAAGTAAAAAAATAGGAAACAAGAAATTCAATCACATATAGCTACTTAAAACAAGAAAGGAAAACATGTAAATGTTGGAAATACTATCACATCAAAATAATCAAATCAAGAAGTGAAATTATGTAAAACATTTAGTACAAGACTAGGTAGGTGATAAGAAAGACATAAGTGATATAAAATAGTGATTGTCAATAGGATGATCTACTTAAGCTAGTAAGTAATGTACATTAACATTATAACTAGAGTGTGTGTTATATGAATGACATAACCTAGAAGGTGTAGTCATGTAAAATATGCCCCCAGTGGGTAGATATGCCAATGTGTGTCTCAAATGTAAAAATAGGATGACCCCTCAAAGGGTAGAGTGAAGAAATCAAGGATCTGGGTGTCAATGCACACACTCAAAGGATAAAAGCATGGTAATGTAGATAAATTGACAAACAATATCATAGAAAAATAAAATGTACATATAAAGTGGTAGTAGAAATGTAAAGCATGGATAATGCATACAATTTTAATATTTTTTGGTGTTTTAAGTTATTTGAATGTTTTTGTATTTGACATGTTATATTTTTTTTGATATTTTGAAATAATCTATGTACAAGTGATCATAAGGAAACTATGTACAAGTAAACTGAGAAAATATGTCCAAGTAGGAAGAAACTATGTACAAGTAAGTTGAGAAAAAATGATACTAACCAATGAGTCTCAGAAGAGACTATCTATCATGGTGTCCTATATAAAACAAAGGAATCATGCATGATTATGAATCTTGAGGGAATAAGTATGAATATAACTCTGAATATTCAGATTCATTGTTGGTATATTGCAAATCATAATATCCTATATTGTTCCACTTATCATTATCATCTTGAGTTTAAGTCAATGAAATGTTAATGTTGACTTTTTTTTGTATTTGGATATTTTCCTTAGATAATTTATGTTTGTGAATGATTTACCTTAGGATATTCAATAAATACCAAACCTTGGTGACAAAAATTGTCAACTACTATAATAGGAGTAGTGATGCCTTGAACATGCTTTCCTAACCCTTGACCTTGATAATTAAACTATTATAGATATTTTTTACTAAACCCATACTACTTTGAAATTTGAGCCTCATTTTGGAGAGGTATATTTGCATCTTTCTCATTCTTTACCTATGTGTGTGGTACTATTTCTTGATCTAGTTTTTCTTGTTTATATTTTTATTGTTCTATGTTATGATTTGGTAACCACTTTTGATCCATGTCACTATGTAATAGTTGACTAATTTAAATTTTATAGGGCCCTTGTTAGCAACTATTTTTGTATATGATTTTTCAATACCAAACATGAATCCTTGTGATGCCCATTCATTCTATGATATGCATAATAATATGTAGATCTTCTCACTAGATGTAAAAGAGGTAGTTTGATTAACTAATATTTAATAATTTCCCTTATTACCTCATTTGAACTCTTATTTTATCTTTGAATGCTTTTTGAATCACTATTTATAAAGTTAATTTATTGTGATTTCTTATTTTGATGTGTAACATTGCTTGTAACTAATTGACTAGGTGAAGGTGCATATACATGATTGGAATTAGGGTGCCTTTGAAGCTTTTGTATTATAATTTGATTTTCTAATGTTGTGATATTTTCATGTAATATCTGATTTTACACTTGTAAATCTGAAATTAACTTGCTGATAATGGTGAATTGATCCCTTAGAGTGTCACAAGTAAAAAACCTAGTTCTTTTTGATTGAATATGTAAGGACATATGTTGGAGAGGGTTTGAAAAAGATATAGGTTGAATGTATGCATTATGAGCAATAGTATTGGATGACTCACGTTTTACATAGGTGGTAGCATGGACCTAGTTAGAAGGAAAGTAATTATCACCCTCTTTGGGAAGAGGAGGAGAAGGAAATTCTTTCTTTACTATAAATAGGCTAAAATGGCTAACACAGGGTCTAAAACTAGCTGTGTAAGAATGGTATAGTGTCACAAATAAAAATATAGATTGCATTTTGTGAAATTATATTTTCACAAAAAATAAGACACTTTAGGGTTAAACACTATTATCCACTCTTATCACTATTGTATAAACTAGTCACAAAGACCTAAACTTTTTGGGTTTTTTACATTGTTCTTGTATGAGCCTTCCTATGAAATATTGAGTGTTAAATGTCAATAAAACTAGATGTAGAGATATTTTAATCTTTAAACCCTAACCCTCCATCATGATTAATAAATGGGTTTTGAAACACTTAAAAATCAGGGGTTAGTGTGTGTAAGATGCACTAAACATGTGATCCACACCCCTTTTTTGGGTACATTGCCTACATACTAATAATCCTAAGAGAGATCAATCCATATATAGTTTTCCCACCTAATGTGCTTTTTGAAATAGTGTGATGCAGTTGTAATAATGTCAAATTGAGAATGTTTGAGGTGGCTAGGGATTGGTATGAGAGTTTTAATATGTTTATAGTTGTGTTGGGTGATTGTATGTAGAGAATATGAAATATATCCTTAGTAGTTTGCTTGTATTCTTGCCTACTTTGTAATGTTTTTCCCCTCTCTTTTTAAATGAACTTTGGATAGGCTTTTATAAGGAACTATTGGTCATGGGTTAAATTTATTTTCACTAGGTTAATATAATGAAGTATAGAAATAAAATGAAATTGACCATTTGGATGCATACTATGATTAGATAGGAGCACCAAAAATAAGACACCCTAGGGTTTAGCACTATAGTCCTAGTATGACACTCCTATCCTATAGGATCATGACATGGGAGGATAGGATTAGCCTAGGAAATAGAGTATAATTGATCTATAATTAGGTTTTAGGAGTTTTTAGATGAATGGTAATGATAAAAATATGTCTAGAAGGGTCACAAGATCATGTAATAAGGACCTATGGATAGGGTGTCATAAGCCACACTCAAACTACTAATTTTGACATTTTGTATGACTATACTTGTAAAATACAATGTGGATAGGTAGGCCACTAAGAACCCATGTAGGAAAGGTGAAAGGCTTGAATGAGAGTGTCGTATGGATTGGATCTAGAAGGTATCTCATCAATTAAAAGTTACCTCTAGTTAAAGAATCTAAAATCACATAAACCAACTTGAATTTGATCAAGTCTCCTATGTCTATGATGTTTGATAAATTTAGAATCATGCATAGAAGGGGCACCCATAGGTCATTATCATGTTGGCAATTTGGGTCTCTAAATAACTAATTTAGTGGGATCATACATAATTAGACATCATTTTGAAAGTTTTAAACTATATAGACATTAATATTCTCCTTGTTAACCCACTTAGAGTTGGGGTTATCAGCCTAAACATGGAGGACATCATAGTTGTGGTAGATGTCCATCTAGGTAAAAACTACAACTACATCATAAGATGAGAAGTTTGGGAGGGAGTAGCACACCTTAAATTCATTCCAAAATATATTAGCTATTTAGTGAAA
This sequence comes from Torreya grandis, assembly GCA_037957365.1. NCBI lineage: Eukaryota > Viridiplantae > Streptophyta > Pinopsida > Cupressales > Taxaceae > Torreya > Torreya grandis. The sequence continues at coordinate 857,579 of JARHVA010006392.1, forward strand.
ATATGTGGGGGAGCATACCTAGTCATTAATAGTATCCTTCACACAAATAGCCTTGTGGATTATATCACCAAGTAGCTCAATGAAGGTAAATACCTCTAGTTTAGCTACATCCCTATAGAGTTTGAGGTTTTTAGATGACTAAAGGGCATCCTCATACTTAGTCAGCTAGTTTTCATCATCATCATAATCCTTAGGGACATACTCAATTACCTTAAATATATCATTATATTACTTCTATTTTGTTAAACTAATATGGAAGGTGGTGTCCTAGTATTGGTTCCATCCTTAAGGTTTGAGGATGTAACATCCATTAAAGTAGGTAAAAGGGGAAATTTAAGAAGCTCTAAACATAAAAGGCATGGAATGTAAGGGCTCTATGGAATTTTGAAAGCAAGGAGTTAGAGATTTTCAAAGTAAACAAGGGTAATCATTAATGGGTTTACCTTAGGATTTATAAGAATATGCACACATCCCCCTCTTTTAATGGAATTGGCTCACTTGATGTGAATTTAAATTTGAGTTTAAGGTTTGATTTATTCTCTAATTTATAAATCTATAATTGAATTCAAGTCCCATGATCCTCTATTTCCAGTCAGATATAGTAATGGTGATGGGATGTTTTCAAAATTATCCAATCAGATCCCACTTCCCATTCTATTAAATCCTAAAACATGGTAGGAGTGTACTCATATTTATTAGAGGCTCCTCAACTAACCCATACTTTCTAAAATGTGTCATCCATTTATTGGCACTCCCATTAATGACTAGTACCTAGGCATGGTTTTGTACTCCATGTCATTCCCCTAGGTTAGGTGATATGTCACCTAAGGATAGGTGTCACACCTAAATTTATCTTTGAGCCTCATTTGTACTTAATTTTTAACTTTCCAAGGTTATAGGTGTCAAATATTTCATCTTCTCACAAGATGATGTGTAGGATTCCTTTTTGGTAGGGTCTCCTAGACTCTAACATCTTTGATAGGTCTGGGGGACTCACTGTTATTATCAAGATGATGTGGTGCCTTCCCACTAAGTTGTGTTCTCTCAAGATCTAACATATTTGACAGGTCTAGGGGCTAACCTTTATAATCTTAGATGATGTGGTAACTTCCCATTTGGCTAGGCTCTCTTAAGATCTAAAATATTTAACATTTTTGGAGGATTAGCCTTTCTAAATCCTAATAACATGGAATATTCCCATTTAATTGAGATCTCCTAAGCTCTGAAATCTATAAGATTTTAAAGGTAATATCATTTTTGACTCCTAATGATTGGGTACCTTACTATTTAGTCAAGTTCTCCTAGCCTCTAACATCTCTAATAGGTTTAGGGACTAACCTTTCTAAATCCTATTGATGTGGTGCCTTCCCATTCAATTAGGATCTCCTATGCTATGACATATCTAATATGTCTAGGGGGATAGAATTTTTTACTATAGATGATGTGGTACCTTCTCATTTTGATATGGTCTATAAATATATGACATATTTGATAGTTATAGGCGATTAGCCTCGATGAATCTTGATGACATGGCATGTTCCCATTTTTTCAAGGTCTCCTAAGATCTGACATCTCTGATATTTTTAAAGACTAGCCTTTCTAACTCCTGATGATGTGATGCCTTCTCATTTAGATAGGCTCTCTTAGGATTTGACATCTTTGACAGGTCTGAGGGATTGACCTTTTTGACTTCCAATAATGTGGAAATTTTCCATTCATCTAGGCTCTATAAAATTCACAAAATGTCTACGTAAGAAGGATAAAAATAATATGATACATTAAATCTTACCTATCATGTATGTATAAATCAATTTTCCATGAAGGATAATGATTTTATTTCTCAAGGAAGGGAAATAGACTCTAAGAGATCCAAGTGAAAATCAACCTACAACATTAACCCCATGATTTACTAAAAGAGAATAATCATTAAGTTTTTTAGAAAAACTAAGAGAGACATGTTACTACTTGATAAATTCTAAGTGGTGTATATTTAAAATATTTGAGTAATTATCTATAACAAGAATAAAATAAATAACTCTAAATCTCTAGTTTGTGAAATTTTTAGAGGGATCCCCCATTTCATAAAAAATGGTGTGTGTTAGACATAAAAAATGGTGATTTCTATGAGGAAGGTGATAAGAAGTACTTAGAACTCACCTAGTTTCTTCTTCTTTCCTTTCTCAACATAGAGATTATATGGGGTGGGTTATTTTCCATAGAAAAGATAAGGTAATAAAGTCTCAAAATAATAAGTAACATAGAGAACTTATACATTTAGACATCTACCAACATGTGTGACAAGTGATTTTCATTTCCAATTCATTTTTGGATTACCTTTAAGTAATCAAGGGAAGACTACTTATCAAACTTCCTCTAGGGTGATATTGGATTGATTTCTTAGAGGGATTGCTAGGGCATTGATATACTACTAGATGGGTGTCCATATCCCCAATAGATATGCCCCTAGTCCTATTCATGGCCTTTCTCCAATACTATCTATTCTAGAAATCATGTGATGGATATTTCCTATATAGCCCTTTTGAGGTAAACTCAGAATTTAAATTATACATGCTTTAGTTTTTTACCAAGTTTCTCAAGAAGAGATAATTAATTATTAGTATTATCCATTGAGGGTTTAAGACCAATCAAAGGTTGAATGGATAAGGGGAAAGTTCTAAATATCCAGCCAGACCTTGATTAATCTAGAATAATTTAATATCTCATGAAGATATTATTTTAAGTTCAGCTTGGTGTGCATTTAAGGGTGTATGCTATTCTAAAATCCACATATTTCTCATAAAATTGTTGGCCTCTTATATTGGGATGTCAAAAAAAATTATTACTATCTTGTAATCTATTAGATCAAAGGTTTTATCTAGGGCTTTCCTATTTTTCATCAATACTCTTATGGTTCATCCACCACTTGAATAACTTACTAATAAGGGTTGGGCATCAGAGGAATAATACCGAATAAAGAAGGGGATAAAGGGGAAAAACACAATACAAAATAAAATCACACAATAAAACCAAACACATGATGAAAGAAAACACACAACTAAAGCAAATATATTGAATATATACATTACCACCTGCTACTTGGATTACTCAAAAACTAATCTGAAGTGGACAATTGATAAATAGTTCTTTAATAACTTCCCATTTACTATAAGAATTAAGTCATTTCACTCAAGATATTTGAGATAAAAGACATTTTGACCCAAGATTTTGGTTATTTTATATGATCTAATCTAGATAGGATTGAATTTTGAATGTTGGAATTTCTTCTCATGGGCCTTATCCTACATCAGGACCGGATCCAAGATTATGAAGTTTTTGACCTTCACCCACTTATAAAACTACCTCTTGACTATGTCTTAATTCTTGATAAAGCTCATCAAAGCTTCATCTTAGGATTTCTCTAACTAAATCATGTCTAGGAGTCAATAATTGACTTTATCATCTGGTTCCATGAATCATTGCGTGAACATATAAGTAGGTATTTGGAGAGTGACCAAAATTATTGGCTCCAATTAATGGATGATAAGGAAAGGAGAGAATTTTAGGGCTTATTTATATGTGGTGTGGTCTACCCATAAGGTAAACATTATCAATGAGTTCCATTCTTAGGGATTTTATCTAGATAATCTCTTGATGGCATCGATCAAGTTTGTGTTGTTGGATTATGCCAATTCATTCCATTATAGGTATTGATTGAAGTATAAATTTAGTGTAATACCATTATCATAAGCCCATTCTATAAATTCTAGAGATTGAAAGGCAGGGCCATTATCAAATATTAAATAAATACGAACCCAAAATGGGTGACTATTGCATGATTATGGAATTCTATAGGAACTTGATGACTTTGATAGTGGTTCTCATTTTGATTGAATCTACCACAAACCATCTAGTGTAGTAGTCCATTCCCATAAGGATGAATTTATGGCTGAATATTGAATTAGTATTAATCACCCCCATAAAAGTTAGTCTCCACTGGGAGAATGGTACAAACTTTACAATAGGTTTTAGTGTCATTGTGGCATGTGTTTCTCTTATAGTAAAAGTTTGTCATTGGTGGTAGATATGAATGTGAATGTGAACATATTTGAATAGTGTGGGATAATGGTAACCTACCCTAAATACCTTGTGATCTATGTCCTTTTTTTTGGGATGGTTGGATCCTAGGTTTTGATGGAAACTTGCCATTATGTCTTTGGATTCTTATTCTAATACACATCATAGGTATATTCATTCATGGTTTCTTCTGAAGATAACTCTTTTATTCACCTTAAAATATGTGTATTTGAACTGGAGGGCTCTTCTTTGTGTATGGTTGAGTCCTAGGGGTGCATTTATATAATATAGAAAGTGAGTGATTATGGCATATTAGTTTGAATGTTACAACCTTTATTGGTCCACTAGGTGTATCATGATTCTTGTGTCTATCTCTATGATTAACTAGGTAAGGCCTTATCCCCTAACCAGTTTGGTCAACATGATTTACAAGTCATACTCTTATAATTTCATCATCCATTAGCCTCTCGTCTTACATATATCATTATAACATAGAATTTTCTTTATAATTAGGTTTGGGATAATGGCATGTACTCTATTCTAGAGGATGTAATTCTTGAATTTATTCATTACCTTGACCAGGTCATAAGCATGCTTGTCTAAGGTAGAATATTGGAGTTTATAATATTTAAGATTAGTGATCATCAAATCCATGGGGTGTTTTTATCCTAATAACCTCTAGGTGAGGTAGGCAATAATGGTGTCCTCTAAAGCAAAATGGTAAATTTAGAAGTCCTACATATAATTTAGGTTGATAATCACTATGGATTGGATGATAACATCTTTGATATCATAGAAAACTTTCCTTGATTCCACTAGCCACTCCACCTTAGCATATTATTTCAACATTGTATTCTCTATTTTAGAAAATTTATAAATAGACTTGGGCACAAAGTTGATTTTCCCAAGGAAATATTTTAGTTCTTTCTTGTTTTTAGGTAAACATAGTTTATAAATAACATCTTCCATTTTAAGGTTGATGGTAATACATTACTTTATGAAAATGTGATCATGAATATTACCTTTGTTAGTGTTATATCACACTCTTCTTTGGGTTTAAGAAGATGCCATACATTATGCATCTTTCAAATACCCTCTCCAAGTGGTACACATGATCTGACCTATATTTAGAAAACATAGTTAGGTCATCCATATATATTATTATGCATTTACCTATTAGAATTATTAAAGTAAAGTCCATTATGCTTTGAAAGGTTATACTAACATTTATTAGCCCAAAAGGCATTCATCTATCAGTGAATATGACCCACTTAGTGGTGAAACAGTCTTAGTTTTATCTCTTGGGTTGATTAGGACTTGGTTATAGACAGAGAAGCCATCTAATAAGGACATAATCTAGGACATGTTCATCATTTGGATCACCTCATCTAGCGAGGGAAATGGGTATTCATATTTATTTGAGGCTTGGTTTAAGTTATGGAAGTCCATGATAATGTAGAATTCACCATTCTTATTTTGCACTAAGACTAGGTTAGCTACCCAAGTAGAGTGGTGGCTAGTAAAATTATCCCTATAGAGTGAAACATTTGAACTTCCTTGTGAATCAAGGGCCCTAAGATTGGGTTTACTAGACTATATCTTTGTCTAAAGGGTTGTTTACTAGGGTTTACTCTCTATTTAAAGACCTTAAATTATCCATAGGTCTAGATAATTATGTCTTTGTACCTTATAAATACCATTCATAACTATTACAATTAGTGTTACATCTAATCTAGACCCACATTAACTATCTATGGATTCTCTACAGGGATGAGATTCACAAGTTGACAATTTTGGTCTTTAAACTTAGGTCTTTTAGCCTAGAAGGTTGGGTCTAGTACATCAAACACTCTTTCTAGGGAAATCATCCCCTTTAGGATCATATTCCAATGAATGTTTAGGATCCCATCCTTATCTAACTCAGTCTTAGGGTTATCTCTATCATTTTCATCTATTATTTACACCTCAAATATCCCTTGATTACAAAGGAATTGGATGATTTTTCAATCATATTAAAAGCCTTGGAAGTTAGTCACATTATCTAGGATACAAGGACATGGGATGCATTCCATAGATAAAATATTGTAACTTAGTGTCATATAGAGGGGTTAAGTTTATTGTAACTAATGCTAGAAAGTCTTCTACCTAGTTTTACTCCTAAGGATTAGGGATTATATTGAACATGATGAACATTTCAATCAGGTCCTAATCTCTATGTTTATACCATTTGAGGTATGATTGTTTTCATTGAAAACTTAGATTTGATTCAATTAACCACCATTTTAGAGTCACTAAATACTCTTACTTCATTTTCATCATGTCTCAATTAATATTATAATCCCAGGATCAGAGCTTTATACTCTACCAATTTTTTCATACAAAGGAATTATAGCCTATAAGATGCTATATGTTTCCTCCCTAATGGATATATAAGAAGAAAACTAGCCCCAATAATTTATTTGGAGAAATCTCCATCTACATAAAAATATCATAGACTAAGTGGACTTGGGTTGTGACTAGTTTGGGTTTTTGGAGGTTTGGTGCTTAGTGTGTATTGCATAGGTCTAAGGAAACTAGGTTTATCTTCTCATTAATAGAATTATATTTAGTGAACATATGTTTCATGGATGGTTCCATATACACTCACATGTTTTTGGAAACTTATCTCCACAATAGCCTCATGCGGGAGAAATCTATTTCCATATACCCATTTAGGGCTTTAGACCAATCTCTACTGAGGAGCATACCATAGGATCCTAGGATGTCAACCACTTGAATGTCTATATAGTTTTGAATCCTAGTCTCATATTTTAATTATATTTGGATGTTTAACAACTCACCTATCACTTTCACCTCAAACTTATCTAATTGGACCACTACCTTATTTGATTTTATGGGGACTAGATTGAGTTTCTTGCATATGCTTTTTGGCATCACATTAGATGAGAACCAAAAATTTACTAAGTAATTATGAAATTTATTTCCAAATAGCAATATGGTCAAAAGTTATGGTGGATATTCCATCTTATTCTTGAGAATATACACATTAGTGTGTGTTTCTCTCATTTTTAGCTCAGCCTATAGAGTTGGCTTTTGAGTTAAAAACATTAATAAGAGGTCTCATTGATATATGATTTGGACAAGTTCATGAAGGGTAATGTTATCCTTTATTTTTTTCATATCCTCAAATATGTTATAGCCCCATTTGATTTGGACTATTTCACTAAATTTTGTCTATTTTAATTCTAAAGGACAATAGAGAGAAGGATGGGGATAAGTAATTAGAATGAACCCAAATTTGGTTTGTGGATCATATTGAGACATTGTGAGCACTCCTCTTAAGCTGGGGAGGACTACCTATAAATAAGAAAACACTACCACAAGATGTTTGTTAGAAGATAAATGAGTGGGCTACCAAACTACGTGCTTGTTCTAGGAAGTGTGAAACTTCCCTAGAGATGACAGTCCACTTTTGAGAGGAAAAAGAATAATAAATAACTAAAAGAGAGGTAAATAGAGAAAGAAAGAGAGATAAAAATACCATTTATAAAAACATGTACATAGTAGAGATTGATAGGGTACAGATGAGTTGCTTTGTTGATTTTTTAGAAGTTGTCTAGGTAGGTTTTAAAGAGGCTAGGGAATTAGTAATCACCAACATTGGTAGGAGTGTGATGGATATCAGTTAGGCTATAGAGGTCAGTAGTGAGGTGATCAATGTTAGTTAGGCTACCAAGGTTGGTAGGGGAAATAATTCTTTGGGAGGTTATAAAAGGTTTTTTTGAGTCTGGTAAATGTTTTGGATTAGGTTAGAGAGATTAAAAGAGTTAGGAGAGGGAGTTTAAGGCTTGGTTAACTCTAGTCAAAGGTTTGGTATGCATGTAAGGGGAAAAAATCAAGGAAGATTTGTAACTCCCTCATAGGGGTATGGTCAAAAGTGCATAAAGTAGTGTAGGGTAGATATAAATAAATGGAGGAATAAATATTTAAATAACCTATAGTATTAGTGATACACTTAGTTGTGGTAGTCACTTAATTATAAGTGCCAAGTTGATGGTTTCTATCTAGGAGTCCAAATTTTAATGCCTAAAAAGAGATAACAAGTGGATGTTATTGGTCCTCAAGAGCTTAGTTTCTAGTGGTGATTGACATATATAGAGTGATTGTAAGCCTAGATGTTAAAAAATAAAATTCAGAGACCCTAAATGAGGATAAGAATTAATTTTCTTAATTTTTACTGACCTAAACTATAGGTTGGAGTTTGGCTTATATTACTAATGTTGATGATCTTGCCAATGTCAGTAGGTATCCCTCTGACATTAGTTATGGGTTGATCGATGTTAATGGCCCTAGAATATGTAACCTTGTCTATTCTTGGCCTATTTTTTGTTGTTGTGTGTGACATGTGTGACACACATTATATAATGGTAAAAATAAGAGGTTAAGAAGGAAGTAGTTGTTTAGGAATTTAGTTTGGGAGTGGGAATAAGAATTGGATAGTTAGGATGAGGGGACTAGGTATTGAGGTGACTCATCAAGGGAGAATTAGTCATAAGGTGAGGTGGCCAGGTAAGGTGGCAATAGGAGTTTTTAATTAAATTAATTAATTATTTTAAATTAATTAAATGTGTGAGGGGTAAAAGTATGGGTTAAGGAGATTAATTGTTATTATTAAAATGTGTCTAAGGGGATTTTGACATAGGGGTTACGCACAAGTGTGTGACATAATTTTGGTGTCTAGATTTTCCCATTTTTATCTTGTAATAGATATCAACATGTTTCAAGACAAAAATAGGAGTTAGATGCTCCAAGTATTAGATGAGGTATCCCCCCTCAAAATGAGAATTGACAAAGGAGAAACTAGAATCAGGTACTAGTTTGATAGAAAGGTAATTAGGTGACTAGTAGAGAAATAAGCATCAGTTTGTATAATGAGATATTATTAACAATGTTAAAAATAGGTAAGGTTAAGGACTCAGGTAGAAGTAACTAAAGCATAGCTTGTAAGTGATAGTTGATAGGTCAAATCAATCAAATTTGTAGCTCTAATGGTTAATGTGTCTAAGGTATTCAAGGTAAGAAGTGTACCTAGGAAACATAAAAGAGTTAAAGGTGATAGGGTGGGCTTGTTTGCCATCCACAACACCTAAAATACATGTGTGTGCATAATAGCCAACTATAGCAGAATAGTCAAATCAGTCAGGAGAAGCAATGCACACTTAGTGTAGAAGGGTGAATGAGTGAGGAAATATTCATGATCTCCAAACACAATCATTGAGGGTTAAGATTTGAGTGATATTCAATGTCATTCTGTCATGATTGGGTGAGATATATGTGATCTCTAGTTGCCCCAATGTATGGGTAAGGTTGTGCAAAGTTGGCTATTTTTGTGTTGGAAAACATGATTATAAAGGTGTTGATGTTAGTAATATATACCAATATCAGTAAGATAAAGTGCTAACATCAACATAACTATCGTAACGCTACCAATGTTGGTAAGCATAAGCACTGACATCAATAGGTTAGGTCAATATTGTGGATAATAGTAGCTAACCAAACTTGATAAAAAGGGGTTTGGTGAGTGACCAAACTCATTTGAAACTTTACGATTAGAGAGAAGAAAAAGGTCTTTGAAAGTGATTTGAGATGGCAGTACAAGGAGGGGACCCAGTAGGAGGCACATGACCACAGGAGCCAATAGTGCCAACCACAAGGAGATGGTGAGATAGGGTAAGATCCCAAACTACTTTGATTTGGTTTATATAATTTTTAGGTTAAATGAGAGGTGGATTTGTAGAAAATCAGATTGGGGAGTGGAAAATAGGTTAGGGTAGGTGTAGGAAAAGTTAGATGGATTTGAGGGTAGTTTTTTATGAGAAATGGGTAGGTTAGGTTTGGATTATTCAGCCTTAGGGCCAAACTAGTTGCTAATGTTAGTGAGATTGACTGACATCAATAGAAATGACACTGAGGTCAACTGATATCAGCTGATATGACACTAAGGTTAATAGTGTATTGCTAACATTAGTTATTATGGAAAAGTAGCAAATAAGAGAAAGGGTGAGGTTTTAATCTCTAGTGGAAGTAGTTAACTAGCCTAATGGCTGAGCTAGCTTTAGAAGACCCCTTATCATTTGAGTGTTACCTACATAGCCTAGTTTAGGTTCTCAGGCTAATGTAGTTCTTCCAAAATGTAAGAAAAAGATATAAAAAGGTTTGTTGTAGGCAAAAAAGGTAAAATAATATATTTGAGATGTCTAGGTCTTAAAAGTTAGGTCATAGTGTCAAGAGTCAAGAATATAGGTAGTGAGGCCTAGATTTGGAATAGGTGGGTAGGCCTAGAGTAGAGAGAGGCAGTGAAGCCTAGGGTAGTTAGTAAGGTGTGTATATGGATGAGCTAACCTTAGAGACCCCATGTCGATTGAATGTTCCCTGCATATCCTAGTTTAGGGCCTTAGACCAATGTAGATCTCCTAATGAGAAGGAAAAAAGGTGGTGAGGTAGTAGATTTAAAGGGATGTGACTTGATTCATGTGTGTATGAATGTAGGTGAGGATTTAGCTTACATTATGAGATCATTTGTTGAGTTTATTGATGTACATGATGAGAGATGTTACTCCAGAAAAGTGGGATCATATGGTGGCCATCAATTAAGGAGTGTGATGATACTATCATGTTACATAGGATGTGTCACTGATGATAACATTGATTAATAGGTGGGATCATACCACCAACACCTTTCATCTATCAACCAGAGAGTTGACAATAACATAAGAGGATGTCTAAAGGATTATATGGCTACCATTATAGGGTGAGGACCTTTCTCATGCTTGAAGAGGAACATGATATACATATGGTCAATTTATATGGGGAGCATGTCAGTGAGGTGACCTACCACTTTGTGAGTTTTGCATATGAGCCACTCTATATAGCTGATGAGGAGTAATATCATCTGAACATCCTGATGATGATTAGGATCATGGTTTATGCATTACCTAATATAGATAGAGGGATATTTTTTATTACTTTGATAGGTGTGCTTATGTAGATGATTAAGTAGTGGACCATTATTTCTTGGGGTCTAGTATTTTTAGCATAGTTATATAGAGAGCTATGGGGTTTGAGGCTACATCAATGTTACAATTTATGTGTCAGCCATCTCCTACACTATTGGGCATATGAGTACATCATGGTGACATGACCACTAGGGTTACCTACTACCATCCTAGATAGCTTCAGGGTTGGATTTAGATGGTGGAGAGATGGGATGGCATAGACTCAAGTGGATGGCATCTCATAAGACACCACCTATTATAATTGTATGATAAAGGGCTTGATATTTATAGATATCATGTGGAGACCATATTTGACATATATAGTCTTTAGAAGTTAGGCAGAGTAGCCTATTATGTTGAAAAGCTCATTATGGGTCAGGGGGAGATAGGCTAATGAGCTGGATATGGTACCTATGGCACAAGTTAGGAGATAGTTTAGGATATTCTAAGATATTCTACCTACCTTCCCTTGATATAGGAGGGATGACATAGAGGCACCTTTACCATTGCCCAAAGAGTCTGATGGACCATATTTTGAGGAGTTACTAGTAGGGCTAGGTGTTGGGGACCTAAGGTGTACAATTACCTATACATCTTGGTGGGTAGGGTTGCGTCTAGTGGTGGTGGTCAAGGGGCCACTACCAGACTTATAGGGGTTATTCAAGGAGAGAGATGTAGTCCTACAAGTGTGACATATAGTAGTACAGGCTCAGGATGTAGTGGTGTAGACTTGAGAGACAACCTAGGCAATGATTTTAGCCTTATAGAGGTAGGTGGTGATGTTTTAGGGTCAAATTTGGGCTCTACAAGGTTAGGTTACATCACTATAAGGCTAGGTGGTCATTTTATAGGGTCAAGTGACTACAATGACAATAGAGAGAGATATTATGAGGGTAGTAGTCCAAGCCACTCCTCCTCCTCCACTACCACCACCATAGGGACTAATATAGGTTGGGCCATCATTAGGTGCCATGGGTCCTCCATAGACTATATTTATGGCAAGGTATTCAACTACCCTAGATGAGATTACTTATTATGAGAGGGTGATTAGAGAGTTCTCATAGATACATCAATATTTAGAGTTTAGAGAGTAAGAGAGGTTGATGTCACATGTAATGGCTTTGAGATCACATCGACATAGACAAACATAGAGTGGTGATGATATTGCATCCTCATGACCTTAGGGAGAGCCTCAAGGATCTTAAATATTTGTATTTGCCAATTTTCTTTTATATATGTCACATGTATATCAGCCTATGAGCTGAAGATGTGAGATGTACATTTTGAGAGAGATTTATGATGTTTTGATGATGTAGATGATAAACATTTATTTGATCACATATTTATATATGAGATGTTTAGTCATTTCCATGTGTTAATTTGAGATGCATTGCTTATGATTATAATGCTGATATGGATTATGTTTATTTATTGTTATGGTAATATAGATATTAATGTTGATGATGTTATTTGATGTTATACTAGCCTTTCTCATTTATTTAATTGTATATGTGTATTTTATTGGTTAGCTTCATCTTAACATTTTTCTATATATCTGATGTTGTATGCTTAAAATGAGTAGATTGAGTGGGTTAATTTATTTTAGCATTTTTCCATATTTGTGATGGTGTATGCATAAAATAATATGTTGATTAGGTTAATGTTGGTATGAAATTGTTTTTGCATCTCATATAGAGATATCGACATGTGATGTGGCTGGAAAAATAAAAGGTAGAATGCTCATGCATTGGGAAAGACAATAATTTTAGAACATAAATAGGCTCAAGAAAATCAGCCTCTTTCATGACTTATATCTTTGAACCATTGTTTTTGTTAGAGAATCATCATGTTTACCTCATGTTAAGTGAGCTTCATAGTCCCTTGAAAGAGTCTAAAGGGAAAAAGGGGAGAGTGATGGAAAATGCTTAGATAGCATAACCTACAAAGTAGAAATGATATGGCCCTTTTATGGGTGGCTTGAGAGCTAATATAGGCAAGTCCATGACTTAAAGCTTTTTTTTTTTGTTTTTTTTGTGGTGCAAGTTGATCAATACAAGAAGCCTACAATGGGATTTTGTATAGGTTACAGTCATGCAAAGAGGTGGAGAGCCCTTTGTATTTGTTTTTCCCTTTGAGAACAAATCTTGGCTTAGCCATCCTTTAAGGGAGTTGTCTAAGTGCTTTTTAAAAAAAAAAATTGAAATAGCTATCCTTCAAGGGAGTAGTCTATTGATAATAGTAGAGGGAAGTTAAATAGATATCCTTCAAAGGAGTAGTCTAGATTTGAAAAATATACCCTAAAATTTTATAACCTTTTCAAATATTCAATTTTTTTTTACTTTTAGTCATGGACAAGACTATAAAGGCTTATGAGTTTTCCACTATGAGGATAAAACCATACCACTATGTTAGTTATCTAAGTGTATAGGAGTAAGGGTGAAGAGGAAGGTAAATGAATGTAATAGGGATACTCAAGGGATGAGCTCAAGTTAAACATGAATTAAAGTGATGTTGGTCTAACAAAATAATGGTCATAGGTGTAAGGCATTTAAAGGCTCAAGTTCTAGCCTTCCTTGAAGAGAAGACAAGTGATAAGTTGTTGGTCCATACTTGTGAGTTATGATATAAGGTCCAAGCCAATTAGGAGCAAAATTACCCCATTTTATTTTCTCCATGTTCATCACATGTGGATTTTATTTTAAGATGAGATATCTTATATTTAAATCTCTCTCTTTGAGGTTTTTGTTATAAGTGCATTTGATACACTCTTGATAGGTTTGGAGGTGGTTGAGGGCTATGAGATGACGATCATAAATTAATTCAAGTTGGGTCAAATGTTCTTGGTGAAAGTCATCATTAGTAAGTATGTCATGTAGATAAATGTGAAGAGAAGGAATTTTCACCTCAAGAGGCAAAATATCCTCCATCCCATATACCAATGAAAAAGGTGTAGCACCCATCAAGGTTTGAATGCTAGTGTAGTAAGACCATAAATAAATAAAAAAGTGTGTGTGCCAATCCTTGCCTGTATCATTGACTACCTTCATGAGAATCTTGGTCAAAGTTTTGTTAGAAGCTTCTACATATCCATTAGCTTGGGGATATTATGGTGATGAGAAGCTTAATTTGATTCCAAATGTATCACAAAGACCTTAAATAGTCTTATTTTTTATAGACTTTCCATTATCGGTTATAATATTATGAGGTACACCAAAAAAATAGATGATGTGTTGGTTAATGAAGTCAATAATTTTGTCAACTTTAGTGGATATGAGAGGTATGACCTCGACCCACTTGGTGAGGTATTCAGTGGTAGTAATGATAAAGTGATGATGGAGTGATGATTGAGGGTTAATCTCTCTAATTAGATCTAAACCCCATTGGGAGAAGGGCCAAAAGTATTTGGAAACTTAAACTGCATGAATAGGAACATGAAGAAGGTTAGCATATTGTTGGCACTTGATGCAATGTTAAATTTAGTTAAAAAAATCTTGATGAATTGTGGGCCAATAATAGTGAAGTCAAATAATACATTTAACAATTGTGTGACCATTGAAATTCTCATCACAAATCCCATTATGGACTTCCTTAATAGAAAAGAGAGTCTCAGTGCTAGTTAGGCATCTAAGGAAAAGACCATCAAAACTTCCCTTATAGAGAAGTCCCCCTAGTATAGTGTAATGTGAAGCACATTTTATGAAGGCCCATTTCCCATTATTGGAAAGATCAGGAGGGGTAATAGAGAATGAAAGATAATATATGAGTTGTTTGTACCATAAGTCTTGTCAGTTGGTTGTTACATTTTTGACAAAGATGATATTAGATAAGATATAGGAGGGTAATGTTAAGTGATGCATAGTGACATAGATTCTTGAACAGGAGGATGAAGAGGGTGTGTGTGAATCAAGTGAAGCCATCATGTTAGAAAAATCGTTTGTAGATCAAGGAATAGTTTGTAAGAGATAAGAGTCAAACAATCTTAATAATTTATCTACATGATGTTTATACTATTGTATAATTTTGTTTTTACATATGTAAGAATCATTAATTTGGTTAACCACTAGCTTAGAATCACCAAAAATGTTTATGGATTTGATACCCAAGAAGAGAGTTATTTGATGTCTGAGAATCAAAGCCTCATATTTAGCAATATTTTTAGTGCATTCAAAATCTAGTTTAAATGATAAAGGCATAGGCTCACTCTCTAGAGGAATAAGTATGACCCCTAAATCCCCACCATATTGGTATTTAGATCCATCAAAGAACATCATCATTTGACAGGAGATGTTATCGGTGGAGAGTGTTAGAATAGATTCATTAGGGAATTCAAGGATTAAAGGTTGATTATCAAGTAAAGGGGTAGTAACTAACTGGTTAATGATTGTTTTCCCTTTAATGGATTTTTTTTGAATGAACTCTAAGTCAAATTCAATAAGAAGCACAAGCCACCGAGCTACACATTGGTTTTGATAAAGTTTATAATGCATATATTTGAGAGGATCAGTATGGGTGACCACATAGGTGTTCTGATTTAGGATATAATGGTGAAGATTAGAGGGGGAAAAGACCAATGCAAGGAAAAAAATTTCAATGTGGGTATATCGAGTCTCATAATCGATAATTGTGTGGCTTATATAATAAACTGCCTACTCTCGCTGTTGTTCATCTTGATGTGCAATCATAGCTCTTAGGGAATGGTATATTATGGAGATGTATAGGAGAAAAGGTTGATTTTCCTTATGTGGAATAAGAACTGATGGGAAAAGGAGGTATTGTTTAAGTTCATCAAAGGCTTATTGGTATTCTATATTCCATTGGAAGGAGACATCATTTTTGTGGAGATGGTGAAAGGGTTGGTAGTGATCTAACAACTAGGAAATGAAGTGTCAAATTGACTGAAGTTTGCCTTATAGGCTATGGAATTATTTGATATTAGTAGGTGGAGGCATATCTATGATTTCTCTAACCTTACCAGGATCAACCTTGATACCATAGAGAGAAATGATAAAACCTAACATATTACCAGAAAGAACACCAAAGACACATTTCTTTGGGTTTAGTTGAATGTTATATTGGAGGAGATAAATTAATATGGTTTTAAGAATTATCAAGTGTTCCTGATGAAGTTTAGACTTGTCAAGTAAGTCATCCATGTAATCTTCCATAATTTTGTGTAGGAGATCATGGAAAACATAGGTCATGTTGCATTGGTAAGTTACACCAACATTTTTAGGCCAAAAGGCATGAATTGATAACAAAAATTCCCCCATGGGGTAATAAAGGTGGTCTTGCATTGATCTTTAAGAGCAACCAAGATTTTATTATATCTAGAGAATCCATACATAAGTGATAACATTTCATGTCCTACCATTAGATCAACAATTTGGTTGATACAAGGCAATGGGAAATCATCTTTTAGACAAGTGAGATTTAAATCATGATAATAAGTGCAAATAAAAATTCCCCCTATCACTTTTGTTATAGGGAGAATATTGGAAATCCATTGTAGGTAGTCAATGGGTTGGATAAAGTTAAAAAAAAGGAGGCGATGAAGCTCTTATTTGACAAGGAGAGAAATATGAGGATGCATTTTTTGAAGCTTCTGCTTAATGGGTTTAGCATCTTTATTAGTGACAATGTTATTGGTGATGATAGAGGGGTCAATACTAGGCATGCCATTGTAAGACCAAGTGAAGTATTTTTTATAGTCATTAAAAAATGTGGCATAATCTACTTGCTCAAAGAAATCTAAATACTGGCCAATATTGGGGATGCATGGGTTATCATGGTAGGGTAGGTTGATGTCAATGGGTGATTTAGTTAACATAGCTTGTGTTTTAGAAGGGAGAGATCATTATATATATGAATCATTTTCACCCATGTAGGTGAGAATTATGTCATATTATTGACATTGGAAGTGTTAATAATGGGATAATCTTCATCAATTATTTTAGGATGAATGAGAGGCCCCAAATGGATGAAATTTATTAGAAAAAAAATTAGGAGTTATAGATACCTCTGATTTTGTAGGTGATGGTAGAGAAGAAGGTGAAGAAGGAGAGACTAGTTCTTCAAAAATTGTTTCATGTGAGGTTTTAGTGAGTTTATTGGGTTCTTCATATCCCACCCCATGCCTCTTTTTGGCATTTTCAATGGTGTTTTTGGTAGGATACTCAATAGGCATATGAATAACCTTTTTTTAATGAGCCAAACTAAATCCTTTCTAAGCACACCTATATAGGTAGGTGTGAGAAAATTTAGGGTTACTCAAGAAAGATAAGTCATAGGTAAATTATTGTGGCATATAAGATGGATTACTGACAAAAGGAGCTTGATTAATTCCCTCATATGTGATATTGGTTCAAAGGTTAGGGGGCCCATAAGGGATGATCATCTCAATACAAGGATCATAATTTAGGTGCATGTGAAGCCTTACATATTTTTGTGGAGTATAGAACATGTTGAGTGTCAATAAATGATATTCACTAAGTGACAAACATTGAAAGGTCTCCTCCATATTATCTTTGTCAAGAATTTGTGTTGTTGGTATCTATGTAACCAAAGGAGTAGAACTTGTGGAAGCTTTAGAAGCATCATTCAAGGAAGATTATGTTTTCAAATGTATTAGAACATCATTAGGACTATAGGTCATATTACATGTTTTAAAAGAAGGTGGGTCAATAGGTATAACATGTACTTTTCCATCATGCTCAAACTTGACACAGTGGTGCAAATTCAAGGGTACACATGCCATAACATGTATCCAAGGTCATCCAATAAGTATGTTATATTGTAACTCTCCTTCCACAACATAGAAGAGCTCAAGAATTATGTGGGGAGCTTCATGAATATGTAAGAAAATAGTGCCCATCGTAGTAGTTGTAGTATCATTAAAGGAATAGAGTACCGCATCAGTTTGAGAGATGTAATTATCAAGAAGGGCTAGTTAATTATAGGCATGGGTAGAAATAATATTAATACTATCTCCCCCATCTATCATAACTCTCTTGATATAATTTTGATCAATATAAGTAGTAATAAAAAGGGTAGAATCCTGATCTTTAGGGTGTTGACGTGGAATTTCTAAATTATTGAAAGAAATCAGGGAGACAAATTTAAGGGAGATGATAAAAGCTACAAGAGTTTTGGGATAATTTTATTATACCTCAATCACTTGTAAATAACTCATCAAATATTGATGGTGTTAGGATGAGATTTGGATTAACTCATACAAAAACATCTTCATAGGAGTTTGGTGAAGTCACTTCAAAATTGAGATTTTAATAATGTCTGAAGATGTTGTTTTAGGAACACCCAAGATGGAAATATTAGGATTAGTAGGGGAAGTGTATTTGGTGAAGGGATGGGTACAAGGTTAGTGACCTTTTCCTTAGCTTTATCCTTTTGGATTTGTGACCATATGGCCACATTAATGGTGTTAATTTTAAAATTTAGTGAAGGAGGTGGTAAAGGGGTTATAATGACATCTTTGGGTTTGAATTTTAGTGGAATAGTAGGAGGCACTGTAGATTAAAAAAGGTGGAATAATAAGAAGTTTAATGGTAGTGTCCTTGAAAACGGTGTCAATAATGAAGTGTTACTGAATAACTATTGTGAGGGCTTTATAATTCTCAATATTGTGTCTAGTGAATGATGATATAAACAATATTGTGTATCATCTAACCAATATAGCTTCATTAGAAAAGGAATATAAGGCTTAATGGGAGGAAGAGTTATTACTGAATATTTGAGTTTTATCACTTCCTAAATTAAATTAGATTCCCTTTTGTCTTCCACTTCCTTCAATCATTCTAGAAGGGAATAGGTAGAGGATTTGTGGTGACTTCCTCTATTTTTCTAGGTTTCTCTTATAACTCTTCTTTCACTAGTTGAGTCTATTGACTTGATTTTTTATGAGAAATTTCTATAATGATAATCTGCGGGTCTTATAACATTTTTCCTAACCTGAGATGTATGTCTATAGATTAAATAACACCTAGCTCTATGGTTTTACCTTGTTTGTTTACATAAACCTACCTATAATTTTGATTTTCTACTAGTTGGGTAGGTATCTAAGGTTGGTTTACTTTCTTTATATGGGTTGCTTGTATTTCTTGAGGAGCCATCAATGTTTTTTGTTATCGAAACCTTATTTTTTTATTAGGGTTTGGTACAGGGTTCTAATGTTTATTTACCCATGGTTGATTATTAGCTTGTGGTATCCAAGTTTATTGAAAATTTTGGGGCATCATAAACAATTATGACATCCATTCTTGGTTGCCCCACTGTGGTGGTGCTACCCAAACTTGTGGAGGTACATACCATTGTGTAAAAGGAATCCTTAAGACAAACTATTATGGTTAATTTTGTGGGAGGCATTTCCTTACCTTTGTACATATTTTAATTACTCTATGGTATTTATATTCTATTTTAACTAGTTATTAAGAGTAGGAAGGTGACTATAATTTATTGTATCATGATCTTGAGCATCACATATTCCATAGATTTTTATTTTATCTAGAGGATAATCTCTAAGTGTGTGCTTTAATCTACACTTTACACAATAGATTTCTTGTGTTTCAATGTTATATTTATCCTTAGATTGAAATCTATATAATTTTTTGTTCAGTTAAACCATTATATCTATTTTGAAATTTTCTAGTTCCTCCATGAGTTAACTTACATCACTAGATTTCCCTAGTTTACCTCTGCTACTATTGGGTTTTGTCCTAGAGTAGTTGGTACATAATTATGTAATATCTTGGAATTATAATTTGGTAATATCTCCCTTCCCCATGATATTCAAATAATTCATGAAGGAATCATCCAATACTTTAAGGAAAATAATTTTGATTAATTCCTCAGATAACTCATATATACACCTATTCTAGGTAAAATCAAGTCGATCTAGATAATCTTCAAGCTTATCATCTTCATTCAATTTTATCTTGAAGAATTATTATTTTCTATCCTTCACCCTACATTGATATTTGTATTTATTCAAGAATACTATTTCTATTTCTCTTTAAGTGCTAATGGATTTTATTGCTAGTCCCATAAACTACCTCATTGCTCTTTCTTTCAATATAGAGGGAAATAGTTTCAAATTTTGATTTTTTAAAGTGTAATCATAGGTTTGGAAAATAAATTTTAACTCAAAAAGGAATTGATCTAGGTCCTCAATGGACAAACCTCTAAAGGTAGGTATATTGGATGGGGAAATGTTTTTCATTATTATTCGACATATATTTTCAAAGACAATGGGGTAAGAGAAAGTCCTCTTAGGACGATTCTTATGATGGTTTTTTACATGAACTATATTTTCTCACATTGTAATTAATTTTCTATGTAAAGGAGGATATCCTTCAAGGTCTTCTGGTCGTTCACTATCTAAAATTTTGACTTTTGAAGAGGAAGATTCCTATAGATCCTAGGACGTACTTCAAAAATACTCATTTATTTCTTAAAGATTTATATATTTTCGAAAATTACCTTGATTCTCTCTCCTAAAAGATGAGGATATTTTGGAATAAACCTTCTTTATGAAACCCTTTGTCTACTCATATACCTGTCTTTGACAAGAGAGTAATTTCCTATTTTTTTTGTTAACTTAAGAGTTTACCTTGATAAAACATTATAATAATTCCATGAAAATTGTGCCAAAAATGATGGGTGTCAGTTTTATTCCTTAATTTAACCAATTTGTGCTGGTGTCATTTCTTATTAGGGATAGTTTCTAAGGTTGTATTCACAAAGTTATTTATTAGGTTTAATTGACAGTGTTGGATGGGAGTTCTTGGAGTCGATATACCTTAGGTTCCTACTTCCTAATGTCTTAACTAAATTCATGAAATAAACAAACTTTCTCAAAATGTAAACATACCAAATTGATTGAAATGCTTTGAAATCTATCACACAATATTTTTGAAAAGTACACACACTAAAATCAAATATCAAATCCACAATCTAAGATAAGTTACAAAATCAAGATTACTAAAATTTAAGAAATGAAAAATGTTTGTTAAAATCTTAATGCATACACACATTAACAATCTATTTTGACTTACAAGTTATCAAACCAATAACACAAAGAATTTATATTAATTATAATTAAAAATAAATAAGAAATAAATTATAAATACGAAAAGTACATGTCATGTCTCCTTTGGGAGTGGGCCCTTGCTCACCCTTGGATTCAAGGTCAAAGCAATTTAGTCTTTAGAAAATTATCTTGACTAATGCTTATAAATGAAAGAATATTATACTAAAATATCTTATTGTATTCAAAATGAAAATTCTTACCATTTTTTTCACTCTTTATAGATTGATCATAGATCTACCTTTTATTGGATACAAAAGAAACTATCTTAAAGACTAGGTAACAACTTAAATAACTAAAATAAGAGGATATTTAGAGAGATTGGTTTATCTGTCCAAAATAGAGAAGATAATTTCCATAAGATCTACATTCATTTGGGAATATCCTCATGGGATTTACAACTAGTTATTCCAACCATATCTAGTTACCAAATATTATATATAATGTATCATTATCATATTATCTAGAGTTGCAATTCATATCTACTAGCTTCTATAAATGAAAACTAATACATAAATATAAGTCTATATATAGACATATGTAATACTATAAATTATCTACAGGAGTCCTAGATCATTAGGGAGTATCTTAAGGAACTTTTGGAATAACTTGGAACATAATATGGATGAGTCTGTAGTGAGCTATGTGATTTTTTATCATAACTATCAAAGTCCATAACTTGATTGTCATAATCCATAGCTTGACTACCAAGGTCCATAAATTGCCTAGAAAAGTCTAGAGCTTCCCTCAAATGATTAGTTTATGATAATAACACTTCCTTACATTCATGAGATCATATTAAAACTCTTATTTATATGTTATAATACATGTACATATCAAATATGGAAGACTAAACATGTAAATAGTTAGAACATCATATAGATAATGCTAACTCAAATTCACATAAGCTTCTAGAGACAAAATCCTTCATTTTATACCTTATTCTAGTTATAAACCCTAATATTACATGAAATTATCAAATAAAATTCCATATTTATGGTTGTTAAGGAAGACATATCATGGTTATAATGAGTCATAGTGTGGACTCATTAGTGTGCATAGGATAATTTTCTCCTTAGAAACTTCAACCTCATTTAGGGTAGCTTCTCCTTATCCCTTTTGACCTCTCATATATTACTTTCTCCTTTATGAACCTACTTATTCATCTTGGGTATGCATTTAATTTCCTCTACCTATGGGCTTACCACTAGAAGTCTACATTGGGTCATCTTTGCTATTGTACTATTTACCTTATTCGAAGGTCCAATGAAAAAACCTTGGTCTTTTCATTATTTTTAAATTCATTAAATTATTACCTTGGATCTTGACTTCCCTCACCATTTTCCTTTCCATACTAAGATTTTTCACTATTTTATGGATTAGTTATATTTAGATCCTCATTATTCTTATCTATATCTCTTCCCTCTTTTCCAATTTTTATTATGTTCCACTCCTTCCTATTTTCTTATCCAAACTTGATTTTGTTTCTTTACATCTAGATATTTTTTGATATCATGACCCAACATGTTACACTTAAATCAAATACTAATTTATATACCATATTTTATCTCTTAATACTATTCTCCATACTTATATTTTATCTTTAGAGATGTTCGAATAATTTTCTCATAAGATACTTTGACATAAAATTTAGCAAAGATATTTTATTTTAGTTTGTTATGATTCCAATTCTATGATATTAGATTTATATCTACATGTACCCATTATGATTTCATAATCCAAAAACTCCATGGAGAGACCAAGTAATCTGACACACAAGGGGGCCACCTTGAAGGATTCCTTATGTGGATCAAATCTTAGTTTACACTTCTTGAGAACCAAACTAGCCTTGCCTAGAAACCAAGCTTCTCCCTCCATGATAGTGGAATAATCCTCTTGGTTTGTAAGGGCAATAGGGGAAAATATTTTGACCATTTATAAAATTTATAGTTGACTCTTTTTTCCATTTTCTCTTAATTTACTTTTTGAGTATGTCAATATTAGGTCTAATTCTCATAAATTTTATGTTGGCCAATTTTGTCTCACATACATAAATTAAATTTATAGTAAATATTATATGGGTCTTGGTGTGAATTAAGAAGATAAACATAGTTCATGTTGAACAAAGGCTCCAATAGTAGAATAAAATATCTCGTGCAACCTAAAAAACTTATGAAACAATTTAACTTAAAGTGTAGTTTGTCTAAATTGAAGAAAGTAGGTCTACATGGTGGTCATGACATTTAAAAGTATCAAGTAGGTTTTTTTATAAGCATTAATATCTCATTCAAGACTTTTAAATTCAATAAAATTTCCCTAACATAAGCCTAAGTGACCTAGACCATCACCAAGATGTCACATAAGAACAAATAGATCATGCACAGACTTCATGGTTATAAAACCTCATGTGACTATTAGATCATGTGTAATTAAATTTATTCATGTCAGGAACATGATATTAAATTTTCATTCCCACTTGATCTTTCTATCTCAAGATATAAGTGTTTAAAGATAGGGTTGTAGAATAAGACATCTGCACGAATGTCAAGTTTGAGTTTCACAAAATGACCATTTGGATTCAAAAAGTCCTTAAAATGTATAAATTTATTCAATATATAATGGTATACATGGGATTGCATACTGACAACATAAATCTAATGGTTTATTCTTGTGTCAAACAAGTCAAAAGGTCCCTAGGTTAAAATCCCTTAAAAGGCTACACGTTGGGTAAAATCTATTGGTATAAGTTCACTAAACAAAGATATGATGACATGAGGTGACTGACCAGAAGGTGGGTTTGATCTAGATAAATAATAAACATTAAATTTTACTAATGATCCAATGGTGAATAATAAATAATAGGAAAGTGAGACCAAGTAGATCAAATGTTCATGTTGTTTCATACATTATGATCTAACAGTGCATGTTAAACTCAAAAATTTAATAGATCTAGATTATGGGCTCTCTTTAATTTGTAAATCTTGATCTAATGGTATGAACGAGGTCAATAGGGTTAGCATATCCTAGGGATATGTGAGATATCACTAGGTGGCATAAATGTGCTAGGCTCTGAAGAAAATCAATGGCTTACATGCATCTCATACAAAGAAAATAAATGAGTGAGGTTAAAAATTGAAAGACTAAGGGAACATTGATGATATGTCAAACATATGACTAGGGTCAAACCAAGGCAAGAAAGTCTTACAAGAATAATCATTCTATAATTAGATATCTATTAAATTCTGAGTGGACATCGCCATATAGTCAGGTATAAAGAACATAAATGGATCACTATTAAGGCTAAATATAGACCTCTAATTCATAAGTTTGTGGCACACAAGGTTATTCTATGACTACGTTCACCATTATTTTAAGGAGACCTATATATGATGGATTTCTCAATTTCTATAGATGTTAAAAGGCAAAAATAGGTCTTTTAGACCTAATGAAGATCAAAAGAGGCTATCGAATCTATAGGTTTGCATCGATATAGGAAAAGTAATAAAGGATATTAGTTTTCCATCTATATAAAATATATAGGTCTAGATTTGATCAAGGTTTGGTGTTTTTGATTATTAAAGAGGCTCCTTATCCTTTAGCATGGCCATATTATTGATACACAACCATATATAATGTGCAGATACATGATTCTATCATATCTATGAGCATGAAAATTTTATCTTCAATGATATATGGCATGAAGAATAAATAAAAGGTTTTGGTGATTTAAAGTTGTAGATAGGATCAGTCAATGCATCCTAAAAGCTTTAAGGGACCTTTCCTACTTGATAAGCCATGAGTAGTGTCTTGATTTATCAAAAAGGTGGCAAGGAATTCATTGGAGAAAAGATGGTAGCTTAGGCTAAATTAATTATCAAAGATGGTGTGTTCCATCTCTGATAGCATGCTCCCACATTCTTTCTCTCTCTTTCCCTTCTCTTATATATCCTAGTCTCATTTCCCATTGTGGGGGTTATTATCTCTTAGAATTATTCATTCTTTTCTAGGATAAGGATACTCATTTGAGACTCTTGAAAAAGTGGTCTTGTTTGATATGGTTAAACCCTATAAAAAATTGTAAGATATGCCTTTTGAAGTAATAATATCAACTCTTTACCTATCTATTATATTCAATTAGTGCATAGTATGCTTGTGTATGGTGAAGTTGTGAAGGAGAATTTTTCTAGTTTATTATCTTTCTGCTTTCCTCTTTGAAGGAGTTTTCAAGCTAACTTGAAGGTCTAGATTTGTCTTTTACTTGGAACCTCTTCTATGAAATATTATGTAACTAGTGAGATTGTGAGGTTATGTGAGCTATAGTTGTCTTATTTTGATCTAGTGTGGATTAAAATATGTATGAGTATCCATTTTAACTTTAGCACATCACATTTTATCCTTATTAGGATCCCTTAAAACCTTTATAACCCTTTTCTCAATGATTTGCATTAGTTTAGATGAGCATCAAGAGGAAGTCATCCTTCTTCAAAGGTCTAACCCTATTATAGGTAACCCATATCCTAGGGTTATTCCAATTGTGTATCTCAATTGGAGTGAGCCTGAATAAATCTCTCCAAGGGTGAAAATTAAGCCTACAACATTTACCAATCAATGTGTTTTACATATTGAAACTAGATTAATCCACATGTTATACAAAATTTTAAAATATATCCCATTAAATTTGAAATTAGGATTGAGATAAAAAGACTCATAGAACATGTTATAAGAATGAGAATAACCTATTAATATGTTAGCCTATGATTTTTTATCTCACTTTTCCCTACCACCAAACACTTATAGAACCTTCTATTTTTCATAACCACTTAAAATTTTATTTTTCTCATCTAACTCCAATTCATCCAAACTAGTGTGGAATTTCTTAGATCCATCATTGACATTATGGTCTCCATCATCTTGGTCCTCTCTAAATTCATCCCATTTAAAATTTGATTTTAAATTTGGAATCCCCAACCCTTCGCTCATCATCCCTCTAGGTACTTTATCTACTTAGGATATCTTGACTTATTGTACTCTTCCACCTTATTATTTTTTAGTTCCCTAGGAGGGGACTGTATACACATAATATTTTAAAACTTTTATCAATTACCAATGTTATCTATCTTACAAGAACTTATCGAGTCTCAATCTCTCTAAGTGCACACTCTAAGGGGTACGTCAAGAAAGGGGTGTTTAAACCATTAGTGTTTCATATAATTTATATCTATTTTCCCACTTCTTATATAAACACTTATCTCCTACAAACCATTACCCTAAGCTTGGTCTTCTCTTTTGCATAATCCTCTAGTCTTTTACCACCTTTAGTACATATTTTGATAGTTTACATGGCTATGTCATATATGTTGACCTTGTAATCTTGTTGGAAAAAAAATATTTAGGGTAGATTTCAGCTCTTGGTTGACCTAGTCTATGATGTTGTGATTTTTTGTCAATAATGATATTGGGTCGACTCGGTCGACCCTATTAGCCAAAACTTTTAGAAGGGTTTAGGGTTAAATTCACCTATATAAACACAATAATTTCACCATTATTTAGAGAAGAGAATAATAATTAATATATATTGTGTATCTTCTTATTAACCTTTCTACTTTAATAACAAGCTTAAGGTTTCATACTATCTTTGGAGATACAGATCTTGTCTTGTGGATAAGTCTTTTGGATATATTGATAGGTTATGTGGTGTAGAGATTATTTATTATTATTATAATTACATACCAAAACAACCTCTTGATAATCACCTTATCCAAGGGAGAGATTGAGGTTGGATGGGTTCATCTACAAAGGTAAGTATTCTTAAATTTGTTCCTCCTTTGTAAGATTACACACATATGCATTTCCACTTCTCTTCCATGCATTAATATTATGTAAAAATTTATGTGAGTATATGTCTTATATGCATGACTATTTTTTTATTACCTAAAATTTGTGCCAAAACCTTTGGTGAGCACTAGATTAGATTTATTTGCTTTACTTGTTATTAGTATAGTTAATATGAAAACATATGACATAGTTAGGTATATTGCATAGTTTTTCTTGACTGGAGGATTTGAAACACTACCTAATAATATTATTGTCATAACATATCCCCAAATTAGGTCTAGTAGATATGTATTGGTCATGTTCTTGATTATTTAGTCTATCCCAAATTAGAAGTGTAATTAGGTTCTATATTCTTTGAGTTAGTATTGATTTGTAGATCTGATTTATTTTTTATTACATAAATTCTAGTGAACCCAACATGAAACTAACCCTTATAGTTTTTTTCACACTTTTAATTTATATCATTTCATTATTTTTATATATTTATGATACTAGGTTAACTAGGCTAGTATAGTTTATAAATTATGTACATAGGTTTAACACATTGTCGCATCAAAATGACTTTATTATTTATATGTAGGTTTTCATTAGATATAGGTTAATAGATCAAATTGGTTGACATAATAATCTTATTTAGTTATAGATAATACACTATGTCAAACATGTTAACTTAGTCTCTTATTCATTTCAAGAATAATAAACTAAGTCATGTAAATTGATTTAGTATCACAGTCAGATTCTAGATAACAAACCAGGTTTACCAAGTTGACTCATTAATCTTAAATAGTATTCAATAAATAAGGAGTTATATAATTATGTTAACCTATTTAACATATTTGGTATAACATGCCCTCAGTAATCAAGGCACTTAAATAAGAATTTCATAATCCTCAGCATCTTGCAACCCACCAAGGTTCCTCTCTCTCTCCCTCTCCCTCTCTCTCTCTCTAATTTATTTCTTCCTTAAAATTCTATTTTTCAAAGTTTTTAGTGTTCAAATCTGTAATCTTATAGCAAACTAGGTTGACCTAGTTGACCTAATTCTATATTCTGACTTCTATCTAAAATATTAGGTCAACTTGGTTAACTTAGTTATTAAGTACTCTTTATTATGTCATACATTAATGACCCTATCAAATATATTCTATAAAGTTTTCATATAGTGTCATCTAAACTAATTATGTACCATGCCTAACATTAGGAATTAACAACTATATGTTATTAATTAATTCACACTTTCATTTTCAACTATTTACATGCTTAGAGTAGCTCACATAGTCTAATTAGTTGGTTTTTCAACATACCATTTATTTACACTATTTTGATCTTTATTGCACACACTATCAAATCACATAGTTTAAAAACACATTTAAACATTTGTTTACCCAAGGTCTGCCTACTTGGATTTCATCACCAAGGGAAAGATGACATAGTTTTATAGATAAGTATAGACACATGGTTAATGGTATATATTTACAAATCACCTAAAAACCTTATCATTGAAATATTTTTAAGTGAGGGGGTAAGCCTCAATACCAATCTAGTACTATTACGAACACAGATCCCTTTCAGCCTAAACATCTTAAAACCATCCTTATATCACTTTCTAGTTCCCTATTTTCATCCAAATTCCCTATCAAAATTAAAATTACACTTTATAATAGTATAATAACATTAAGGAAGATCACTTAGTTAGCATTTAATTTTTGTTTGACTACTTGCTCTTTGCTAATTTTATGTTGTATTGAATAAACTTGCATTGGCCAATGTTGGTGAAAGGTTTTGTGACGTGTGACCCAATTGGATCATTCTCTTTGATCTAATTATTTGTGTGCTTACTTTAACTTTTTATTTAAATTACATTACAAAAATATTCCCTATTTTAGTAAACTATCATTCTATTTGACACATTCTCTTTAAATTTGTATTTTTCCTTAATTATAGTACTAAGTTGACCTAGTCAACCCACTACTCATTTTTGCCTATTAGGTTACAGTATTAATTTGACCTAGTCAATACTATATCCTTATTAGGCTACCTCTTATCTGAGGTTACATTTCTAATTGAACTTGGTTGACTCTATGTCCTTGTTAACTCAATTTTCATAAATTAGTTTCAATATTAGGTTGACCTGATCAACTATGTACTCTTATCTACATCTTGTATCTCCTTGCTTTTGCATCAACTTTGCCTTACCTAATCTCTCTCCTTCATCATGAAATTCTTGTTTAAAGATAACACTAAGTTAAATTCAAGATATATTATTATTCGTACCAACCCTAATAGGTTCTCCCATAAGCAACTTGTGGCTCCTACCCTAGATGAAAGTAATGTTCATGTAGCCATAGGAAGTAAAAACTATGGGAACCCTCCTCATTCCTCTTCTCTTCATAATTGTATCATCTCACTTGAAGATCAACCTAAATTAGAGTATACACCAAAAATGTTTTTATTCATAAATGAGTTTCCTCAATATTGAGGAAATGATCCTGTTGATGCAGTGGATTACACCTGGGGTAGGACGCCTAGCTCCTACCCTTCCACACGCAACAGTGGAAACTCCCCTCTCACCTGTGGGACCGATGAAGCTGGAGGGGAGAGTCTCTAAATAAGGGATAGCTCCCTCTGATGTATCTTTTAGGCCCTAGTTTCTCCTACTGCTAACAAATAAAATGAAAAAGGGGGGTATGAAAAGAGAGAGAGAGAGAGAGATGCTAAAAATAGAACCAAAGCCTAAAAGTGTAAAGGTGATACACCAAAAAATGTGACCCACTTAGCCCAAATATACACTTTTCACTAAAAATAAGTGCCCATAAACTTCATCTGAAGTGGGAAGCTTTTCTGCAATAGTCAGCTAGGGGTCCATGTAAATATAGGGAGGAAGAAACTACCAGAGGCATCCTCAGACACACTTATGGCAGCCTATTCATAGAAACCTACACTCCCCTAGGAACACTTCTGGTAGACCTATAGAAAAGAGACTTCACAATGCACTAGACATGCTATAATCAATCTGTGAGAAGCATGAAAGACAATGACTTAACACAAAATAAGAACATAGACATATACTTTAAAGTGCAAGTCCAGATGAGGTAAAAATGGTAAGTCCTAATTCAAGGTAAAAACTGGCAGAGCTCTGCCTTACAAGCCTGAGAGATTTTTGGGTAGAGTTTTGCCTTAAGGCTAAGAGAATGGATCTTTCTCAACTAAGAAATTTTACAATATATAGAAAGAGGAAGAGAACTTGGCATTTTTTGGGAAAGATTTTGGCACTCTTTTTTCAAGTGGCCCATGTGCATTCTGAACCTTGGGAAGAGGAGGCCATGTGATTGTCAGCTCCTGCTTCAACTTTGGCATTCCATTTTAATGTAAAAACATGGCCGTACCTCTTTTATACAAATAGACTATAGTTTTTCCTCTCATAAATGCCAACTAGAGGAAATAGGCCGTGCCACTCATTTGGCAATAACTCACCCCCTCTTTGCCACTTGAACTGCTTTGTCTCTTTCTGTACCTTGTCTCATCCTGGTTTTGTCTCTTTCTGCTCCTTCAACCCTCGGGGGTGATCTTCTGGTGAGTCACTGCATTCCTTGGGGTCTTTTCATGGTTGGCACTTTAGGTAATTAAAAAACAAATAGCTATTTAACTATCTTATAATTGACATTCACGCAACCATCACCTTGAAATTGAATACCCAACAACTAGTTTGTCTCCTTAAAATTGACAGCTTCTGGGATGTCACCATCCCTGGTAAATTCCTCAGGTTTTTTTTTTTGCTTTGGATCTTCTACTTTGTGGGCTTTTGTCCTCCTTGGTCAGGCTTTTCTTTCAGCCTCTTTTCCTATGGATAAAATGTCTACAAGAATGATCCCACACTCGCTTCCTTCCTTTTAAAGTATTTTCTCAGGTTTTGTGTCATGGCCCTTTTTTGAATTTCTTCAAACTTTTTGTCTGAAGGAATTCCTTTAGACAAAAAGTCTAAAAGAATTTGTGACTAAACAAAAATCTAAAAAACTTACCCTTTGCAGCTATCTTTCCTTTGAAGTGCTTCCTACCCTCCACAAGGGCTTTTGAACTCAGAATTGCCCTCCACAAGGGCACTTGCCCTTCAGCTTTAGGATGCTCCCTTGAACTAACCCATTGAACCAAAAATGGTTCAACAATTCAATGGTTCAATGTTTCAACACTACGCACCACTTGCTTGAACCAAGCCTTTGAATCATTCACTTGAACCAACTATTAAACCAGGGCATTGAACCAATGCATTGAACCAAGCTGATGAACTTGCCGATGAACTGATTGGTTAAACTAAGCTGATGAATCAAGGCCAATTGAAACAAGGTGTTGAACCAAGGCATTGAACTATTTCAATGGTTAAGTGGTTCAATGATGCCAACCTTCCTTGTGATTTTCTTTAGATAAGATCCTGAAGAAGCCTTGTAAAACCCAACACTCTCAAAAATTGATTCTTCATGTGCCAAAAGACTAACCCTACAGAGTCTATAGAAAAATCATTGTTGATTCCATAGAAATTGACCTGTAGAGTCTGTAGAAATGGACCTATAGAGTCCGTAGAAATTGAATTGTAGAGTCTATAGAAATTTTGAAGAGTCTGTGGAAATGGATAGATTCATGCAAAATAAAAAATGAAATGGCCTAGAATAGCAGGGACAGAAGGGGACTGATTTTTGGCCTGTTGGGAAAAAAATGGTCAACATATCCTTTTATAATTTACCATCTTATGATAAGTGGTCAATTTGAAGAACCCAATTTACCTTCTCCCACATTTTCACATGGATTTGGGCATACTAGCTTATTTACTTCTTAGTATCTTCCTTATATTTTGACCCCTTATCATACCATGACTTCTTATTTAATTTCCTCTACCTCCATGCTTAATATCTCTACTAATTTGGTAGGTTATACATCTAGTGGGCCTCTTCCAAGGCCCACTCTTCTCAATTCTTCCACTAATGAATTGTTTTTTGCATATGGTAATCATGCCTCTATTAATGCTTCTTCTCTTCCCTCTACTAGTCCATCTTTTTACACACAAGAAAATTGTGCCACTAAACCTCCCTTACTAATAGTTCTTTTCAAGATCCTAATAACACTCATAGTGGTACCCAAACCACCACTACCAATCTTAATACTTCACATAATGGCAATAATTCAACTCAAACCCATCAAACTCTATTACAAAATCTTCATCAAATGAATGATTTTAAAGATAAAAATGCAAATCAAATATTTCAAATTCAAAATTACCTTATCCATCTTCAAACCCACCCTCAATAGATGTCATGGGGAACGAATAATATAAATGTTCCCCCACTTCCTCTTCAAGATTCCCATGGTAATCTTATTCCTCAACCTCTTCTTGTTAATAATAAAATCAAGAATCTTC
This sequence comes from Torreya grandis, assembly GCA_037957365.1. Lineage (NCBI taxonomy): Eukaryota > Viridiplantae > Streptophyta > Pinopsida > Cupressales > Taxaceae > Torreya > Torreya grandis. Next base: position 890,049 of record JARHVA010006392.1, read on the forward strand.
AAAATGAACCTCTTATATCTCAAATTTCTAATATCAATACAAGAGGTATGGCGCCTACCATTTCTTACAATGGGTCAACATTTACTACTCTTCATTTAAACACATTTGGAAATTTATATAAAGATTGTGTCAAATTAAACACATTTACCAATACTAAGCTATTAGAAAAAATATCACAGGTGATGCTTTAGAATGGTACAACCAACTTTAATCTCATTCCATCACTATTTTAGAAGATTTGGTTAATACTCTAGTTTAATGTTTCTAAACTAGCGATATCCCTTAGAATACCTTGGCCCATTTTATCAATCCTAAGGAACTTGAAACCAAAACTATAAAATATTTCATTAAATGATAGAATACCTTGTCCAATAAATGTGAACATAATATGGTAGATGATAACCTTTTCCTCTATTTACCAATGTTCTTCTTCCCAAGTTGAAATATCAGGTTTGAACTCTCTCTCATACTTTGGAAGAGGCCATTGACTAAGTAAATTATTAATATTTCTTTATGCATCAATTCAATCCATCCCAATATTATATTAGTACTTAGATGATACTTAAGAATAATAATCATATTGATACCAATGATGGTGTCACCAAATCTTATGATACCATTCATACTATTCAAGTTATTATTCCCAACCAAACTTGGTATCAAGCTCCCCCTCCTAATCACATCACTCATCATCATTTATCTTCAACCAATAGCATCAATGTTCATAAACCTTTATCCTTATTATTATTAAAAAAATGTGTACCAAGGCCTCTCCCATTAGAACATAATCCCACTCATGCCATGAAATCTTGGTATGATCCCAATAAATGTTTTTAGTTTCATGCTAGTTGGGGTCATTCTCATGAGACCTATAGGCCATTTTGTAATTTGGCTATGTATTTCCTTCTTGTTCCCAATTTTGATCATGATTATATGATTCATAAACACCAATAATCCCATGACATTACTTTCAAATCCAATGAAGAATAAACTAAAACTCAAGATTTGAAATAGGTTAATGCTCATTTGTTCATCTATAAAGATCATCTTTCAAATCACCAAGATAACCAAGATAAGCCTACCCCTTATACCAATAATGTTGATAGTCTTCTTGACCCAAACATTAAATAAAATGTGGTCAATATGACTAATAAGTGAATAGTGGTTACTTTCATTGATCCTCAACCCATCTACACACCTCAATTGTCTCACATATTTTATGTTATCCAAGATTATTCTCTAACTCACTTAACTAAGTTGGGGAATTAATGCCTTGTATATTTTGATGAGCCAATTCTAATACCTCCTTTGGATAACACTTCTCATACAATTTATACCATACCTATAACTTATTTACCTATCACCAATGATACTCAAACTTATATCAACACTTCTAAAAAATTTCAAACCACACCTGAATCAACTTCTCTATCTTCTCAACATAATAAAAAAAATCATCCAATTAAACCTTCTACCTCTTACCAACATAAATTCACATGTAGAGTGGTTCCTCCTTCTGAGGACCTCTTTCAAAACTATGCACCTCTTTCTAATAGTCATCTTTTGGGTTATGATGAGTGGGATCCTATCATGGAGCTTATTAATCTTGCATCTCAAATCCCATTTCTTGAACTTATGTGGACCTCTCCACATCATCATAAAAATATTATGCATATTTTATTTGAAATGAACATCCCTCATCTTACCTAACAGGATGTGAATCCACCTTATCTGGATCATAACATATCATTTTACAATAGTGCAAAGAGATGTCCATACATGTTGATAAAATAATGGACACTTCTCTTTCCCTCAAATTCCCCATTTCCTTTATGATCCCTGATGAGATTCCACTTCATGTGGATGATCCCCATATTTTTATCAATGTCTAGATCAGTGATATCTAAGTCAAACATGATTTAATCAATGAAGGTTCTAGCACTTGCATTGTATATTTTCACTTTATCAAAACACTTGGATATTTATAATGTAATCTTAAATCCACACAAAACACATGTCAAGGCTAAGATTGAATTCAAATTCATCCTTTAGGTTGTGTGTGGCTCCCCATTACTATCCCACTACTCACCATTCATGTGAATGTGATGATTATCAACTTTTGACTATCCTATAACATTTTTCATGGTAAGCCATGGACACATCACATGAGAGAAATTGCCTCTTATAATTGTTAATGCATCAAATTTGCTCATAATAAATCCATCTATAGGATACAAGGTGACATCAATCCTTGGATTTTTGAATAATTTAAAGACCATGGTGTATTCAAGATTCTTAACCTTGAACCCTTTCCAAGTGTTCTATTTCATGAATCTCAATGATTTAACTTTCTTATCAATTCTATTTGAGCTTATAATAGTCATACTAAACTCATTGGAAATATACCCCCTAACCTCCAAGATTTTGAATATGATGAGCCTAATGATATCAATATAAATATTAAAACTTAAAATCTCTCACCTCATCTCATCTCTTAGCTTCCTATTTCTTTGCAACCTCATTCTCATCAAACATCTTATGATGACATCCCTATTATCTTAACTAAGACTCAACATTCCATTCATCACACAACATCAGATGACAAGGTCATCCTTACCTATTCCATTGATCTTCATATACCTAATTATGATGATGATTGTACCTTAGATTATCCATTCTTATGAGGTCTTGTTTAGTCCTAAGATGCTAAGATTATTCCTCAGCATTCCTCTTTGATTTAATATTTAAGTATATCTTCTAATATTCCATCCTATGTCATTCCTAATTTTAGAATTTTCACTCTTGATCATAGGGTAGATATGGTACACACACCTATAGTCTCTAGAAACCTCATAAGAGTATGCTTATGTATTTTACTATGACTATTCCCTATCACTTTTCTAGATACCAAGACCTCTCTAACCAACTTATCCCTAAGATGTTTGTGACTATCAGTCATCATTTTGTGTATATCATTCCTCCCTCAATAGAGCCAAGTTTGGATCCCATTACCACTCCTCTATATCTAAGGCTCTTCCTATTTTTAACCCTATTACTCCTTTAGTCGATCCTTGTCCAATCTCTCCACTAAACCCACCTTCTCTTGGTGATGGTTCGATCCCTTCATCATAGCTAGCTCCTTCACCCACAAAATGGGCTAATCAACCTTATTGTAAAATTCATAATGTTTTTAATCATTAGATTAGATATTTTTACATATACCAAGCTTCCTCATATTTTATTTGCCTTCCTCTTGTGAGTACACCTACCAAGTCTACTCACAAGTGTATATGTTTATTATATAACATAAATAACAATTCATGCATGCATTTTCGTAGGTTGTGACAATATATTGACACCTTATAACCCACCACTCCTCATCCCTCAGATAAGGATATACCTCCCCAAAAAATATTACCTGAGTATCTTCCTAAGTATAGAGAGGTATATTGTCTCTAGCACCAACATGGTACACATCACATTGATAATTGTCTCATCCTTTAAAATCATCTCAAGTATCACCTCCTAACCATTACCATACCTTATACCATTCCTCCCATAGGTCACTTTCAAAAAACATTCCACCTTCTTCCCCCATGGTTCACCTCTTATGGTTCTATCTCCCCCTATGGTCCCTTGTCCACCTATTATTTTTCCACCTATGATTCCCTCACCTATGGATCCACCTTCATCTCGCATAGAATCCACTCCCATGAATTATCTTGATCATCCCGTAGATGATAGTTCTCATCAATATGACCCTACAAGAATTCCTACATTTTTCATCAAAGAGATTTAATGTGAAGTATTTTCTCAAATTTCATTAAAGATTGATGAGACATTAGATGTAGTTTAGATTCAACTTCTTAGAGACTTATCAGAGATTATGTATAATGTGTATGGAAAAATATATCAATACTTATGAACATAATCATGGTGTTCTTACATTCTCATTTACATTAGACATGTGCTCCAAATTTACATTTATCTAATTTTATATCATTTGACATTGTGTCAAATTCTTATCTATCTTAAATGGTGACTCTAGTTTCATACTTTATATTGATTATGATGTCATTATGTTCTATTATGGATTATTTTTCATAATATCATTCTTTTTCTTCTCTATTTAATTTTATTATGAATCCCATTTTATTTTTCATGATTATTTTCTATCTTATCTCTATAAACATGAATAAGTATTATTGTGACTTGGTTATACAAACATTGCTCCATTTAGTCATTCATTATTTACCATGTTATTAGTTAGAAAATAATTTATCTCATTAACAATATCATTTTATCACCTCACTTTTCATCTCCAATTATTCCCCTTTTCCTTTCACAAACTAAGCATACCCATGGTTGAGACTTGAGATAACGTGTTGGTTCATTGTTAAGCCTAAGTGTTCTAGTCAGTCTTGTCTTTGGATACTTAAATGATTTAAATCAAAGCCCAAATTTAATTTATGTGTATCACTCTATCTCTCATTATTGGTCATTCCAAGTAGTATGGAGGAGGAATCTTAAAATCCATAAAATATTCAAAATCCAAATCATTTAACAAAAGATAATGATCTAAAAGGTAACGATCAAAATCCTCAAAAGTTAAGTCACACTAGAATATGTGATTCTAATCACATCTCCTTTTTATAATCAAATATCAAACTCTATATTTGGCCTCATGATAGAACTTAGGTACATTGGGGTGAACTAGGCCATTAGATTAGAAAATGATAATTAAAAAAATCTTGTAGTGCTACCTACTTTCTCATGCAAGTACCTATTCTTCATAATAGACCAAAAGATCTGTAAGGGGTCCTAAGGAATGGTGAACATGTCATGGAAAGGTAGGTCCATTTTACATTTATTTTTCAAAATAAACAACATGAGTCAATATTAATAGCACACTTATTTTTTTACACAACTCTGTGTCTATAGTGAACAAGTAT
>JARHVA010006392.1:900000-926924 GCA_037957365.1 Torreya grandis
AAGAGGAAGAGATGATTGTTTTTCAACAAAGGCTTTAAAATCCTTAAATGTCTCAAAAACTTCACTTTTCAACTTGAGAAAATATACCCAAGTTTTATGAGTGAAATCATCAATGAATGTGAGTGCATATTTATCCCCTAAAAAATAATGAGTTGAAAAATTCATCAAATCACTATGAACCAACTCTATGGGTGCATTTGCACGTGTGGCCTTACCAACTGGAAATGGATCCTGATGTTGTTTACCAACTAGACAACCAGGACACACCCCATCAATACATGAGACCTTAGGAAGGGATTTTACAAGATGTTTTGTAATCATTTGTTGCATATATCCATAACTCAAATGTCATAATCTCTCATGCCATAATTTGTTGAGATTATTACCATGTGCTATAAGTGAAGAACTAGAAGACATAAAAGACTAAAACTTATCAAAAGTATAGAGTCTTGCAGTATGGTCTACTATACCTGTAGCAACTATCTCACTAGGATCATTACATTCTCTTATTACAACATCATTTGAAGTATACTCCACAGTTTTACCAGTACCAGAATTACATATTTGATATACAAAGAGAAGATTAAAAGAGATTTGGGGTACAAGCATTACATTGTTAAAACATCCATCATGTTTATCAACAATACCAGATCCCAAAACTTCAATCTATGAGGAGTTACCCATAAAAATATGTGATGTACTACAATCTATAAGAGAAGAAAATAGATCCTTAGAATGTGTGAGATGGTGAGAAGCACCTGAGTCAAAAATTCACTGATCCTGACATGAAGATATAGCCCTGGCTAAAAGTGCTTTCCCTTTTCCTATAGAAGTAGAAGGAGATGGAGATGGAATGGAAATTTTGTGTTGTCTAACCGCTACCTCTAATGATTCCATCTTCTTAAAAAATCTACTTTCATCATGATTAGGACCACCACAAAAATTACATGGACCAAAATGTTTTCTTCTTTTGCTTAAAGGACTTTTTGGTCTTAGTAGATTTAGAATGATGAGGTGATTGGGTGGTGGACTCTGGAGGGTTATTTGAAGGTGCTTGCTTTTTAGACTTAGGTGAAGGTTTTCCTTTAGAAGAATTAGCAACTAGAGCATGAATAGGACTAGGTAGAGCATCTAAGGCCATTAATTTTGTTTGCTCCCTAGTCAATCTGTCACAAAAAACTTCAAAGGAAGGCCATTTGAATTCATCACCTAATGTATCCATCATAGTATAAAAAGCAGAGGAAAAAACACTATATGGTCCTTTAAAATTTGAAAAAATCATGAAAATGCACTCCTGATCGCTTTTATCCTTGTCACCAGATTTCAATTGTGACCTTATAAATTTGAATTTTGCTAAGAATTCATCTATTGAAGGGAAATCTGATGGAGAGAGAGTACTCAATTCTGCATCTAATTACAAAATTTTAAACTCATTATCTTTGGAAAATAGGTTTTTAAAATTTTCCCATACCTCTTTTGGCATAGTAACATCTGCAATGTGAAATTTAAGATTATTTGAGACGTTGAGGCAAATCAATCCAAGAGCCTCATCCTGCTTACAACCATATGCATATTTGTCTTTTCAGTGGTGAATGCTGCAGGTGTCGTTTCAAAAAAAATTCTCCATAAGCCCTTTGATTGAAGGAATTTTTGAATTTTTAGCTTCCAAACATGGTAATTTTTAGAATTTAAAGGTTCAAACAATCGAGATTTCATTCTCGAGGAAGATGATGAAGTTGAAAAGAACAATCTAGACATTTGTTTTTCCTAAAAAAAAACACCCCTCCCGTTACAATTTAACGTCTCCTGACAAAAAAAAAAATTTAGCCTTGGCTTATACAAAATTAAAAAATGGATTTTATGCAAAAAAAAAAATGTATGGGGATTTGACCCCAAGACCTCCTCCCTACAAATTTTTAACAAAATATCTCTAGCTGCTTTAGCAAAGTCAAATTTGAACTTTCAAAGCTAGAGACTTGCATTTAAACCACTAAAATTTAAAATAATTAATTTTAAAAAAGCCAAAAATGACTCACATGTGATATATCAGCTGAATAATCTTTGTATTTATCAAAAATAAATTCTTTTTCCAGCAAGGCGTGGTGGTCAGGGAAATATTTGAGAAAATTTGTAAACACAGCCAAGGAAAAAACACCTTTCAGCAATGCATAATGGCTCCACTGGATCTGCCAAAAGGACTGTACGGCCTGCTCCAAATCCGTCATTCTCATAACAAAATGAAATATTTGTAAGTATGATATCACATTAAATTTTCAGATTTGGATTTTATGCAGCATAAGGCGTTCAAAAATAATAAATCCGTACAGTTATGCAGCAGACAAAAAAATAGTTTTTAACTTCCTATTGTTGGCTTCCAAAACATTGTACGGCCTGATCCAAATTCATCAAAAATTATATGGATAGAAATATATAAGTTCATATTTCACTAACATATCTCATATTATAAAAAATTCAACCGTATGATCTGCCACATTAGAAAAATGAACAGGTACTGCAGTCTGCCAACAGTCTGCCAACAGGAACCAGTCAGCATAATTTGGAAGGAAAGAGCTGTACGTCCAAAATTAAATGAAAAAAATAAAATTTTAATGGATTTATGACTTTATTTCCTATGCCCACATGAAAAAAAATCTGATTTTTGAAAATTTTACGGTCATTTAATGAGCATAAAGTACAAAATTTTTCAAAAATAACTAGTAAATAAGAACCAGAATTTGAGAGAATTAAAAATATCTGTAACACATCAATAAAATAATATTTTTTAATGTGTTAAAAGATGAAAAATTTCAGGGAAGAGTATATTCAACTGGAACTCCAAGCTCTGATATCATAAAAGAATGAGCAGGAGATACACAGGATCCACAAGATCAATCCAGGAGAAAGAACCCACAACAAATAACTTGCAAATATTTCTAGAGAATAAATAAATTTGTCACACCTAAAAAATAGGTGATAATCCACAAATTTCTCTGTATATTCTCATTAATCTCTTGTTTATTTCCCTTATAATGCAAATTATTTATAATACAAATAGTTTGTTTCATGTTAACAAACTATTTGTAATGATTACAAAATAGAGAAAACAAACTATGTATTTTCTCATACTATGAACAAATATATTGTTGACAAATTCTCAACAATAAAAATAAATTAACCGAGGTAAATAAATTTTACCCTCAGTAATAAATAACTTACCCTATTAACCTTAGGTAAGCTTAAATATGCATTATTCCAACAACTAATGGGTCATCTTATATGACTACCTTCTATGTTTTATCTCACCATTAACATTTCTATCAATGGTGTGATTTAGGTGGTCACTAATATTAATATTATGGTGATATATGTGGTACCTTTCACACCCATATATCCATGTCCATTCCCTTTATATTTTTTAGCTATTATGCTAAACTAGTTTATGGTCTTACATACCACGATCTGATCTCCAATATCTTGACTAGTGATTCTCCTCCTCCTCTCCCCCTTAACTCTCTCGCATGCCAAGCCCAAAATGTAGACACCACTATATGATTTTCCAAGTGAGGGAGTCTAAAATATCTTGGTAAGTATGCCACCATATATAGTTCTACCCACTAGGTGTAGTGTTTCATGATCAATAATCATGATAAGCTAGGTTCCACAGTCACCCAACTTAGCCAAATAGTCATAATGTGTGCATATGATTTCCATGTGATCTTTCCTAATGTGATTATCTATAATGTTGTCACATGGACATTACTTATTCCACATGATCCTATCTCCATCTCAATACTTGAGGCAGCTGATCATTAACCACATGATGTTACCTATCTAATCAGTGCATCGAGAACCTCTCATATATATAAGTGCTCAATAGTACCACTAGCCTCATGATATTCTACCATATGTATAACATCCCATACATATAATTCATGAGCTAAACCTAGATGACATAACCCAAGTCATAGAGTGCCATTGATCTAATATCTATTGGCACAAGGATATCACATAAAGTGGTACCTTACCATCCAATTTGTGACATAATACTCATGTCATTACAAGTCCTATCATATCCTTCTATATAACCAAAATATGGGCATATAGACATTAAAAAAACTCACCCTTAGTACTAGGTGAATCCTATCCAAGCATGTTTCCCATCGAACTAATGCTCACTTCTTCTCCTAATCATTTGGTATCCCTATGATCACTGGTGTTCCCCTTATAGGAAGTCCAAATAATGCATGGACATATTATAAAGTGATACCAACCTCTATGGTATCCCCATCCACCACCCATATGAAAGTATTAGTCAAGTATTCCAAGGCTCATAGGAACATGACCACTAGATCAATACTTGATGGGACCCATCACATTTCCATGATGTCTCCCAATCCTATCATACCTAATCTATCTCTATCTCCATCCATCAATCACTCCAATAGATCCGATATCCATGACACATCTACCAATCACCAAAATCTCTAGTGCACCTATAATAATGAAAAAAAAAAGATTTATTAAACCTCCATGTCACTCATAATAAAAATACATTCTTTTAAATTTTAAAAAAAATCACCTAATTTTCCTTAATTTATTTATTTTTTGAAAATTAGACCTATTTTTAGCTTAATTGGCCCTTTCAATACTCACTCAAACACCATGTGCCTTCAAAATACTATATCAACTATTTTCCTTCATTTCATTACTATATCAACCACTTAGAAACATACTAAGTTGACCTTATAGTACTTGGTCTACCACTTGGAATTAAATAACTAAGTGAACCTTTCCTTTTCCCCCTATAGTACTAAGTCAGACTTTTGACTTAACAAACTAGGTTAGTCATGATCTTTTCCCCAGGAAACTAAATTTGCCAAGACCTACTAGGTCAACCCTTTCAAAAATTTATTTTCTACCTACTAGGTGGACTAGGTTGACCTTGCTATTTCAAATATGTTAACTCTTTAACCCATTGTAATAAATTCCTTTAGCATTTATTTCTCTAATCCCTTTCACCCTATTTACTTATTTGACCTCTAGTGTCCCTAAAAACTTCATAGGGTTCAATATAGTATCTAGATTTGGTAAAATTATATATATATATATATATATATACATATATATATATATATACATATATATATACATATATATATATACATATATATATATATGTATATATATGTATATATATATATCTTTATATATATATATATATATATGTATATATATATATATATATATATATATATATATATATATATATATGTATATATATGTATACACACACACACACACACACACACACACACACACACACACACACACACACACACACACACACACACACACACATATAACTTAATTTTAAATAAAATACTCAAAAATTTAAAATTCTTAGTTACTTACCTGTTTTGTACTCATTATGGCTGTTAGGCATCCTCAACATCTCAACTTTCATATCCTCACCATATAGGATCTCTAGGCTCATTATGTCTCTTAGAGCTCTATTTTTCCTTAGAATAGTCAAAGAAAATCAAATGAATTCTTTTTCACCCTATTTATATTTACTTTTCACAAATATTTAATGTTAGATTCCTTATTTTGATCCTATCTTTGTCTACTAACTCATTTTTTTAATCATAAAAAATTCTAGAATCTTGACATCATAGAGAATTTTTATAACTATTACATGCATAGGTTGAAAATTTTCAAATTTTTTCTCTTTGGCACTAATCTCTACAGGTTCACCTAATGTTCCTAACATTGGATGCGTTCACATCTCTTCCATCTCCTTCTTTATTTACAACACTAAGGTAGGTAAAGGTATGTGGTTTTTAATTTTATACTTTCATTTATCTTATTTAATCCTTAATGCATATTACTTATCATCAGTTTTATGTGTTTTCATGTTATTTTCTCAAAGTACCATCCCCTATTGCACTTAAGTGATATGTGATGAGCTTAGAGTGGGGTATATGTGTACACATAATATTTTCAAATTTTTATCAATTACTGACACTCTTTGTCTTTCATGTACCCATGAAATCTAAATCTCTATGAGTGCATGCCCTAAAGGGTGCACCAAAAAAGTGGTGGGTAGACCATTGGTGCTTTTTAGGATTATTGTCCCTTTCTCCACTTATTATCTACACACTTATCACCTAAAAACCATTCCCCTAAGATGGCTTTTTCTTTTTCATACTCCTATAGTATTTTACCAACTTCAATACCCATTTTTCTAACCTAAAACATATTTTGATAGTTTACATGACTATTTTAGTTGTGTCAACCTTGTACTCTTATTGTTAAAATGTATTTAGGGTCTATGTCAGCTCTTGGCTAACCTAGTCCATGACCTAGTGAGTTTTTGTCAATAACAATACTAGGTCGACTTAGTCGACCCTATCAACTGAAACTTCTAGAAGGGTTTAGATTTAAATCCATCTATATAAACAAAATAATGTCACCATTATTTAGATAAGAGAAGAATAAGTAATATATAATACGAATCTACTTATCCACCATTCTACTTAAGGAGAAAACTTAGGGTTTTATACTTTTTTAAGAAATATAGATCTTGTCTTCTAGAGAAGTCTTTTAGATGAATTGATAGGTTATATAGAGTAGAGTTGATTTATCCTTGTCATCCTTACAAACCAAAACAAACTCTTATGAAGCACCTTGGCCAAGGAAGAGATTGAGGCTTGGTAGGTTCATCTTCAAAGGTAAGTATTCCTAACTTTGTTCCTCCTTTGTAAGAGTAGATATATATTCATTTTCACTTTTCTTCCATGCATTAGGATTATGTATACATTTATGTGAGTATATTTCTTATATGCATGTTTAATTTTGTTTTTTATTACCCCCACTTTATGTCACAAGATTTGGTGAACACTAAATTATATTTATTTTCTTTACTTGTTATTAGTATATTGAATATGAAAACATAGGACTTAGGGTTATTGCATAGTTTTGCTTGACTTGAGGCTTTAGAACCCTCCCTAGTAATCTTATTGTGGTAAGAGATCCCCTAATTAGGTCTAGTGGATCCATATTGGTCATGTTCCTAATTATGTAATGTATCCTCAATTAGAAGTGTAAGTAGGATCTATCTTCTCCGAGCTAGGATAGATTTATAGTTCTAATGCATTTTTGATTGCATACATGGACTATTTAACTAACTCATTATTGAGTAAACTAATTATTTTTAATTTATAATCCATATTACCCTTGTCATGAATTTATCCATAATAATCACGTTTGGCCTTTTTATTCCCTGATCGATTAGGGTCCTTGATGTCTTATTTACCCTAATCTTCCTATTACTACTTTCTCATGCTTTTTCACCCTGATCTATGTTTAAAAATTATCCCACTCCCACTTTTCCTCACTAGTTTCTCTAAATTACTTCCATGACATGATTAACTCTCCTTATCAACTTTAGTAATTCATGTAAATGGTAATAATAATAATGTTATTAATTTCATGCTCATGTGGAATAGTCAAATGATTTATATATGTTGTCATATGAAAATGTTCATGCTTGTTAGTGTAATGAATTATCAATGATTATTGAAAATTTTCAAGCATTGATTATATATTACAACATATTATATTAAATGTAGATTTTTGACCTTTAATTTGAAAAGTGTTACTATTGATGACATATTGAATCATATGTCATAATTTGTAGCATCTATTAGTAGAACATTTTAATGTTCTATGGTAATTATAAAATTGATTCACATCATATCATTGAGGCATAGGTTTAGAAGTATCCAATTGATATGCCTTACGTAAATTCATCAAATTACATTCTATCAAGTGTTTAAGAAATTTTATGAGGTGGGTAAAGTACCTTGTGAATTTTAGAGTGCTACTAGAAGACGGAATGGATACCCTATCATGATGTTTTGAAAATTAATTTATGGTTTTAGATTCATTATTAGCTTAAAATTTAGGAATGTCATTAGTCTTGTCTTTTTTCATGCAAAAAAAATCATTAAAATCTCATTATAAACAAGGTAGAAATTTTAAATGTATAAAAATGCTACACAGTGACATTAGAGAATATTTCAAAGCTTATCATATAAGTCTTAGGTTGATAGGTAAATAAAAACACAAGATATAGTTTTAAAAGATAACCTCCCAAGGTTATATTATGGAAATAAAATCCTATATGGTTTGAATGACATTCTAGATCAAATAAAGTAAACAAGAGTTAATTAATAAAAATATAGGTTACAAGGTATCCACAGGGGTTAAACTCACTTAGAAACACTATTAAAATTACTTTTAAGGTATATAGGGGGTTAAATAATCACAAAATGCAGTTTATTAAGTTATAAGTTCTAATTTTAATTTCACTTTAGTAAAAAAGTTACTGTTGACCAATTTTAGCCCACATACCAAGATTATGCATTAATAGACTAGGTTGCTAATGGATGAATAGATGACCAAAATTTTTGGATGGAATGAGTGGTTCAAGGATCTTATTCTGATCACAAAGATTTTGAAACACTTTAAGTTCACTTAAACTATAATTTACATAGACCATATGGGATGCCAAGAGTGCTTAGAATTAGTATGGAAGTGCATAGCATTCATTTGGTTCTTCATTGTGTCCATCTAAACATTTTTGGCCTAATGGCATCAATTCTAAGTAGGTAGTTTGTTGACGTTATCATTACCATTTCTTAATGATTTAGGGAGAAATGGTCACATGGGTTTGATCACATTAGTCCCAAGAATATATGCACCAATTTTTAGGTCATGCAATGAATTTCAAAATAACATATGAGGATTCAAAGTTGGTCTCCTGAGAAATTTTATGAAGTTTTCATACTTAATGAATTTACAAAGGAGCTCAAATAGAGTCAAGTGATAATATAGATGGCATCATATCTCACGCATATGGTAGTCTTAGGAGAAAAAATTCATATGGGTTCATTCAACTTAGTCCTTAGTTGATACATGATATGTTTTAGGCCATGTATCTAAGCACAACAAAAGTTATGCATGTTCAAAGATTGCTCCTCAGAAAAAATTTGCCAAGTTTCCATACTTAGCCATTTTCAACCATGATAGGCACATAGATGTCAAGAAAAAATACATAAGTTACCTCACTTGAACATTTTTTAATCACACTTATAAATATCCTAAATCTGGTAGATCAATTGGGTTCATCCCTTTTAGTATCAAGAACAACTCCTAAAAATTCGTTGCCTCCATGACCTTTTCACTTCCAGATCCAAGCCTTCAAATTTGGTCAAAAAGTGATTGAAATTCATGTAGACATCAAATTAAAGCTTGAGTAAAAATCCATTGGAGCTTAAAATTGATGGTATATGTGATGCAAAATAAATCCATGTGGACATCAAATGATGGTCATGTGGACATCAAATGATGGTCATGTGGACATCAATTTTAATACTTGGTAAATGGTCATTAATTTTTAAAAAATGGGTACTAATCAGATTTAATGGCATGCATTTGATCATACATTTAGATCTAATGGTGAGTAGAGGTCAAAGGGGTTAGTGAATCTCAAAATAAAATGTGTGCATGATAGGTTTTAACAATGCATTAAACTAGTAGAGGATCAATGATCAATTTTCATTAAGACAAGCAAGATCTAATGGAGTGATATGGGTCAACACATCCAAAAGCTAATTCAGATAGTGATAGCCAAGTAAAACAAAGATGAGCCTAGGAATTTTGACATAGGTTGAGGGACCATTTTCAACCAAACGCAAATAGGTCTTGTAGGATCGTATTTCCTCCATTGAATCTTGATCCAATGATATTAAAGGGACACACTGATGTAGTAATACATAGGGAACATAAAGGGACCTCCATTAGAGATAAATACAAATCTCTAGTTCATAAATTTGTATCAAGTAAGGTTATTTTTTCAATTTTATTTTCCTTTTTAAGAAGGACTTGTGTACATGGTGAACTCTTAGTTCTTACATAGATAGATTAGGTCTTTTGGAATTATTTAGATTTATAAAGGGATATATAGTCTATAGGTTCATACTAATATGGAAACTATAGGAAAACCAATGGTCTTAGATTTGTTTTCATCCTATCTATGAACCTATGATCTAGATATGAAAATGGAGAAAAAATGTGATTAATGTAACGAGTCTTCATTCCTTTAGCATGACCATAGTTTTGACAAGTAGCCACCTAAAATGAACCAAGCCATGATTCTATTGGATCCATGACCATGAAGTTTTTTCCTTAAGAAAGAAATGGTGTGAAGGATCAAATAAAAGGTCTAGTGTTGGGAAGTACAACTAGGTTCATTTAATACATACTTAGAACCTTTGGGTAATTTCTCACTCAATAAGCCATAGGTAGTGTCTAAATTGATCAAAAGGGTAGCAAGGATTTTATTGGCTAAGTAATAAAAGGTGGTAGCTCAGGTTCAATTAATGACCTATGATTGTGTGTTCCCTTTTTGATGGCATGCTCTCTCTCTCTCTCTCTCTCTCTCTCTCTCTCTCTCTCTCTCTCTCTCTCTCTCTCTCTCTCTCTCTCTCTCTCTCTCTCTCTCTCTCTCTCTCTCTCTCTTCCCTTATATATTATAGTCTGATTCCCTTTGAAGGGGTTCTCAACTCTTATAATTTATGATTCTCTTATGGGACAAGGATACTCATTGAGACTCTTACAAAATTGTGTTCATTTTATATGCTTAAACCCCATAAAAATATTATAATAACTACCTTTTGAAGTAATAGGATCAAATATTTGCCTATTTCTTATCATTAATTAGTGTTTAGTATGATTTTGTATGGTGAGTTTATGAAGGATATTATTCCTAATTTACTATCCTTATACTTTAATTTTTGAAGGTGTTTCCAATGTAACTTATAGGTCTAGATTAGTGTTCTATTCGAAACCTCTTATGTGAAATATTTATGCAACTAGCGAGATTATGAGGTTGTGTGAGCTATGATTATTTTATTTTGATATAGTGTGTGTTAAAACTTATACAAGTGTCTATTTAACTTTGGTGCATCACTCTTTTAACCTTCTTAGGATCCCTTATCCTCTTTCTAACCCTTTTACTTATGAAGTATTAGTTTAGCATTAGTTTTAGGTGAGCATCAGAGAGGAAGTTGTACTTCTTTAGAGGTGTAACCCCACCATAGGTGACCATAACCTTGTTGTCACCTTTGGCATGAGAGATAGCTACCACTCTACACTAAAGTTTTTATCCTTCCTTTTGGAGTCACTAGTTGTTGTTTCTTGGTAGCTTAACTCATAAAAATTTGATCAAACTAGAATAAAATTTGTTCAAACTAGCATCAACTTTGATCAATCTTCCTTTTAGAGTGTGGTCCCACTAGGTGTGGAAAAAACTATTATAAGATCAATTTTCACCCTTGAGGAAATTTCTTTAGGATCCAACCAATTGAGATACACAATGGTCACCTATGGAATAACCTTGTTCAAATTTAAATAGTGATATATTAGTGATGATATAATATATGGGAGGAAATATGCTTCTATATTTATATGAGGTGGCCATAAAAGAAAAAAATTGGTTGGTTTAAGCTAGCAAGCTTACTCCCAAACCACTAATGCCCTTATTTCCTAAAATCAGACCATCTCCTATTTCTATCAATGCATTATATGTCATTAATCATACACTAATAATTATTAAAATACATAAACCAAAATAAGAGAAAGCTTTAACCAATAGATCTAGTGATTCTTAAGACCAAAAGAACTTCCAAGTGCTCAAGAGCATGTTTCAGTCCTTGGGGAATGAGCTACTAAATGTTAAAAGGAAGCAAGATTTAAATAGGCTTCATCAAGTTTCATATCAACCTTAGTATCAAGATTTTCAAACAAATAGGCCACCATACAAATTGAATCTCTAAGCCCAAGCCCAAGGTTAAAACTAAGGACAAGGGTAACATGGCTACAATAGGTAGAATAACTACAATACTAATATTGTTAGCACTTATAATACCTTAGTCATAGTTCAAAAAAATTTGGATCAAGAAGTAGAGGGAACCATGCCTTGGTTTTAGTCTTTTGGTTAGCATATGGTCCCAAATATTGACCCCAACCAAGCATTCAATTATCAATGTCAACAAGCTACAAATTTTGGGTACAACCAAACTCTCATGGACCAAAATGTAGAGGTATTTATGATGACTAAGATGGAGGAGCCTCCATAAGGCCTAAGGTATAATGAAGTACCAAAACAATTGGATGATATAATGATAAACTATGAATAATATTAGTGTTATGCATCCAACCAATAGGCTAGTTATATCCAATCCTACATACTAGTGGAAAGAACTACAAGATTTAAAAGAAGAAACATGGATGATAATCACGAATTTTTGAAAGATATTCATACCATTACTTCTTAACTCAAAAATATAAATTAAACTGATATAAATCCAAAGGTTCCAATAGTTCCAAGGGGTCAGAATCAAAGAAATTTCTTGGTCCCTTAAGGTTTACAAGTTCAAAAAATAATAGTGGTGGTTCCCAAAGCACAAGCAAAGGTTGGTGGTTCAGCCAATAACATTTTTGAACAAATGAATAAATCTAATGTGAGTGTGTCAATATTGGATATGCTCTCCATGATATTCTAAGTGGACATTATTTAAGAAGGTTTGTCCAAGATTAATGTTACAACAGTTACAGACAAGCCACCAAGCAAGGTAAATAAAGTTCTCACCAATGTAGCCAAAGGGAAAAATGAAATGCAACTAGGTAAGGTGGCCAATCTTCCTCCCTTATACATTTTAGTGATCATTGGAAACTCTCTAGTGTAAAATTTCTTAGTGGATAATGGGGATCGTACCTTGGAAATGCCAAAGTCTATACCTGATCAGCTTGGTTTGAAATATAAACCATAGTCCAAAGGTGTACTATATCTTGATGGTTATTTTACCAAGCCATATGGTATAATTAGAGGCCTCAATATGACCCTTCATTCTTGTCCTAGTTTTTCATTGTCTTAATATGCATTGATCTTGGATGTGCCTCCTCACTTTGCACTATGTCTATCCAAGGAGTTCATTACAAAAATTAGAGGCTACCTTGTAGTAGATTTGTCATATATGAAGTTTAGAACAAGGTATAGGGTCAAAATGTTAATTAAATATAATCTCATTTCTAAATTCCACATAGATCTCTATAAACCAAATATTGTTAACATCAATTACACCATCATTGATGCACATGAATTTGTAATGAGGTAGGAGTTAAAAACTCATCCATAAGAGGTATCAGACATGTTCCTAGATGAACTATGTAATGATATATAATTAGTATATCCATTAGATAGTGTTTAAGAAAGGTAATTGGGTGTATACTATTTTCGTGAAGAAAGCCAACCCATGCCATCTCTCATAAGGTCTCAAAAATATCCTAGTGGTCTATGAAAGTTATTTTTTGATGGCTCAAAGAGAAAAAATGGGGAGGGTTTAGGTGTTATGATAATATACCCTTAAAATAATAAGTAATTATCCTCCTATAGGTTCCAATTTAGATGCTCTTGTAATGAAACATAATATGAGGGCATCATCCATGGACTTCAATAGTCTAATAAGAGAAGGATCAGGTAGTTACAAGTATATGGGGATAGTGAATTGGTTATACACCAAGTAAAAGGTTATAATGTCACTAAGAATCCTTTAATTAATTCCTAAAAACATATATTTTGGGACTTAATTGAGGACTTTGAGGCCTTCAACACCCAATCAGTGCTGAGAGGCCAAAATCTACATGTTAATAGACTAGCAACTATGGCGGTTCATTTTGACATCCTTAATGAATTGAAAAGAACCAAGGTGAAACCACATGTTAAAGTGGTAATAATATCATAAATTCAATATTATGAATCTCATTGGTAGGTCTTTGAAAATGACAAATAGATTTCATGTTTCCTGCAACAAGAAGTAAAGTTTTCCTTCATCAACCAAGGAAAATTATAGCATCAATATGAGGAGAAGATAGTTAAATTATGGTCCAATAATATTATTAAATATCTAGTCACCCTAGAATGTTTCATTTATGAAGGGGACCATATTTAGAAGGATAAAGTAGTGATGTCAACTAATGAAGACAATTATGAGATAGTTATTATCTTTTAGGACAAACTTTTGAAGCTTGGAAAGGTAAGCACTAAAGCTAAAAGGCATGCTTTCATAGAGATTTGTAAGGAATATACATACATATTTTCTTGGAAATATAGTTACTTGAGGGGATTTGATCCTAAAATTTCCCAACACACTATAAAGCTAGAGGTTAATGCCAAACTTGTTAGGCAGAAGCAAAGACCCATAGACCCCAAGATTGAAGAGCTAATGAAAAGTGAATTTTGGACCACATACTAAGCTTATGCCCAGATAAAAAAAAGTTACTAATGGATGAGTAGATTAACAAAATTTTAAACGAAAAGAGTGATTCAAGGATTTAATTTTACTTACAAAACTTTTGAAACACTTTAAGTTCACTTAAACTATAAATTACCAATTTCTAAGGGATATGTCTAAATTTTTGTATATATCCTTTGTGATGTAAAGAGTGCTTGAAATAAGTATGAAAGTGCATAAAATTCATCTAGTTATTCATTATGTTCATCTTAACATTTTAGGTCTAATGAAATAAATTCTAAGTAGGTAGCTTGATAACATTATCATTTCCACATGTGAATGAGTGAGGGTGAAATGGTCACATGGGTCTGATCACATTAGTCTTAAGAACATATTCACCAAGTTTTTTTATCATGAAATGAAATAGAAAATAAGATATGAGGATTCAAAATGGGTCTCCTAGGTAGTTTCTCTACGTTTCCATACCTAGCCAATTTGCAAAGTAGCTCAAATAGAGTGAAGTGAGCATATTGATGGCATTTTATGTCACACATATGAAAATATAAAGATAAAATTATCATATGGGTTCATTAATATTATTCCCTAGTTTCTACATGCTAAGTATCAGGCCATACATCTAAGCACGAAAAAATTTATACATGTTCAAAGTTGGCTCCTTGAACAAAATTTTCTATGTTTCCATACTTAGCCATTTTGTACCATGATAGGCACATGGATATCATGCAAAAATAGATAGGTTAGATCACTTAATTTTTTTTAATACACTTATAAATTTACTATATGTGGTAGATCAAGTGGGTTCATCCCTTTTAGTATCAAGAACACCTCTTGAAGATTTGGTGCCTCCATGACCTCTTCATTTCTAGATCTAAGCCTTAAAAGTTGGTTAAAGAGTGATTGACATTCACATAGATGTAAAATTATATCTTGAGAAAAAAATCCATTAGACCTTAAAATTGATGGTATATGGGATGTCAAATACATCCACATAGATGTTAAGTGATGATCACATGGATTTCAATTTTAAGACCCAATAAATAATGATTGGTTTTCAAACAATGGGTCCCAAGTAGATCTAATGCCAAAAATTCAATCATACATTCAGATATAATGGTGAATAAAGGTAAAAAGGGTTAAATAATCTCAAAATTAAATGCATGTATGATAAGTGTCAATAGCACATTTAACTAGTTGATGATCAACTATCAATATTCTTCTAGACAAGCAAGATATAATGGATTGAGATGCGTTAACATGTCAATGAACTGAGTCAGTTATTAAATCCAATTAAAATAGATTTGAGCCTAATAATTTTGATGGAGGTTGAGGGACTATTGTTGACCAAAATAAAATAGGTCTTACAAGATCATATTTTTGCCATTGAAGCTAGATCTAATGCCATTAAAGGGACATGCCAATGTAGAAAGACATAAGGAATATAAAGGACTACCATTGTAGTTAAATACAAAACTTTGGTTCATAAATTTGTATTGGGAAAGGTTATTTTTGCAACTATTTTAACCTTTTTAAGAAGGATCTATGTACATGGTGAACTTTTGGTTCTTGCATAAATAGATTGGGTCTTTTAGCCCTATTTGGATCTAGAAAGGGATATATAGTATAAAGGTCTATATTAATATGGAAAAATATGGGAAAATCCATGGTCTTAGATTTTTTTTCCTCTTATATAATGAACCTATGATCTAGATATAAAAATGGAGTAGAAATGTGATTAATGCAAAGAGTCCTCATCCTTCAACATGGCCATAGTTCTGACAAGAAACTACCTAAAATGTACCAAGCCATGATTCTATCATATTCATGAGCATGATGTTTTTTCATAAAGGGAGAGATGGCATGAAGTATCAAAGAAAATATCTAGTCTTGGTAGTTATAGCTAGGGGTATTCAATGCATCCTCAAAACCTTTGGGAACTTTCTCACGTAATAATGGATAGTAACTTGATTGATCAAAAGGGTGGGATGGACTTTATTGGCTAAGGAGAAAAGGTAAAATCTCAAGTTCAATTAATGACCTTGGATGGCACCCTCTCTCTCTCTCTCTCTCTCTCTCTCTCTCTCTTTCTCTCTTCCCCTATATATCCTAGTCTCATTCCCTTTTAAAGGGTTCTCAATTCTTTTAATTTATCATTCTCTTGTCAAACAAGGATACTCATTGAGACTCTTGAAAAATTGTTCTCGTTTTATATGGTTAAACCCTATCAAAATATTGTAATAACTACCTTTTGAAGTAATAGGATCAAATCTATGCCTATCTCTTATCTTTAATCAGTGCTTAGTATTCTTGTGTATGGTGAATTTGTGAAGGATATTCTTCTTAGTTTATTGTCATGATTCTTGCCTTTTTGAAGGTATTTTTAAGCTAAATTAAATGTCTAAATTAGTTTTATATTTGAAACCTCTTCCTTGAATTATTTTTACAACTATTTAAATTGTGAGGTTGTATGAGTTATAGTTGTTCTATGTTGATATAGTGTGTGTTTAAAATTTTATGAGTGTCCATTTAATTTTGGTGCATCACCTTTTTAACATTATTAAGACCCATTATCCTCTTTATAACCGTTTTCCCTATGAAGTATTATTGTATCATTAGTTTTAGGTGAGTATCAAAGAGGAAGCTGACCTTATCATGAGGTTCAACCCCACCTTAGATGACCCATAACCTAGGTTTGTTCCCATTGTGTAGGTCAATTGTAGAGAGCCTAAATAACTCTCCCCAAGGGTGTAAATTGAGCCTATAATAGTTACATATTGGTTAACTTAAGTAGCACCCAAATTAAATCTAACTCAATATTAAAATATAATGTATGCACTCTTAAATAACATAGTTATACATCAATTTATGAAAAAAACTTGATTTGAAGTTACCCCCCCCACCCCCCCAAAAAAAGAAAGAAATAAGTTGTCTCCACCCTTGGATTTGGTTTTATATCAACCATGGGATTAAAATATCTCTAGGATTGCCGTAAATATCTATATGTAAGAATAAAAAATATAAGTATCTATGGTTTCATTTTAACTTTGCACATGAAGGAACTAATGTAAACCATTTTATTTCAATATTCAAAGTTTGTTACAAGTTTAAAGAGGAGGCTCATTTAAAAAAGATATAGATATTTATTTTTACATGAAATTTATTATATATTGTTGGAATAAAAATGACTAAGAGGGCTGGGGGGGGATGGGGGGTTGAATCAGTATTTACAACTTTATTTAACAATATTACTTAAGCAATCATAGATCATTTAAACAAACATGTACATCTTAATAAACATAAACAACAATCCACAATGAAACACATGAACATAGTATATATAAGGGAAAAAAGGGGAATAAAACCCACTTATAATAAAAATGTACTATAGTCTTATAATATAAATATTAACTTTAGTGAAGCACCAACTCCACATGGAGTACCAACCACAACTATCTAAGCACCAAATTAGAAAGGCTTTAACAAGAACCCACATGCAAGGAGGCACTAACTCCCTAGGAAAATCAACACCAACTCAACCACCTAAAAAATTGATCAAATTAATAATACATTTTTTATTATACAATATATTATGATCTTCTTCGACAACTCTTTTCACACTTATATCCCTCTCAAATTGGCGTCTAGCCTTCTTCACTCAAATAGCCCTCTTCATGACTTGATTAGATCATCTAAACTTGATCCTCATATTCTAAACTTATATTAGATATCCATGACTATTTATCTACACCTATATTGTTTTTTCTATGACCTCCTTCTGATCCTTAATGTGCTCTTTTATTCATTTGCAAACACACTTTTCTTACACACAAATATGCCTAATTAACCTTGTTTTTATACAAGTCACTTGATCTCATACATATTGGTAAACTAAATTAATTTTCACACATATATTACCATTTAAATAGTTTATATAACATGTTTCAAACATGAATCAAACAATACACTAGGTCGGTCATAGCTTAATAGAACAAACTCTCATTTAGGCCTTAAGGAGACCTAATTCCATTAGACTTCATTAGTAAACATAACCCTTTGATATCCTTAGATCATAATAAAACTGCTCATATAGTATTAAAACCTAATATTTAATTCAAATTGATTTTATCTAACTTCAATTTATGTCCACAACACCTTTTAGGTCCAAACACAACTTGAACCCCTTGTCAAAACACTATTCATAATAGGCCCGTGCATACATAGAAAATATGTTTTGAATAATGGAATAATAAACACACTTTTGAAGAAAAAAACTAAAAAAAATCACACATAAATAAACTTCATGAAGTTAATTTCATAATAAACTTCATTACATGATTCAATTCAAAGTATATAGTCCCAAACTCTTCTCTACAAGATTCTTACATAGAACTACTAACTAGATTCAAAATATAGTCAAGGAAACATGAAATTCTGACACTGAATTGAGCATAATAAAAGTATTTAACTAAATTAAAATGATATTATAACATAATTATAATAACCTAAAATAAAAATATCATAATCTCTAATGGAAACTATTGTTCTTTTAGACCAATCTATTGACTTTCTCTCACAGACTTTACTCAGTCAGACAAGACATTTTGGCTTCAATGTTCCAACATATTATACCAAATTAAAAGTTTTTGAAATGAATTAATAGATCATTAAATTACAAAAAAAAAAAACGTTCACTTAATTATTAATCCTAATGAAAATATCCTTGAACTTATCACTGCAACTTGCTTACCCAGATCTACTAGTTTGCCTTTAAACACAATCATGGTGATCATGATGTTCAAAACCTATGTAGTGTCTTTAAATGATTAATAATTCATGTTTATGATCTTATAATATCATTATAGCAATATAAAATAGATAGATAACATGTTCAAATATCAATATTGGTCTTTTAGACCAATATCACAACCTCACACCTTCATTGTCTTATCTACGCTAGACAGGTCAAATTATGAGAAATATTTTCATAATATACACCAGCTTAAAAACATTATATTTAAAACTAACATTCCCTAAATTTAATTTAAAAAGAAATTAATTCACTTTGATTCATCCTTAATCCATGACAACACATCCTTGATCACCTTTCTACTTCTGCCTAGTTTTTTCACTATCTACATCTTTAATTTTATTAACGATAGGTCAACTTGTAAGACTAGTTTAACACACCTAATGGATATAAACTACTTATATACCACCATGGTCATATAATAAAAGTATAAATATTAAAACTTCATCCATTTAGTAATTTATATTCAGTCAACTCTATCTCCTACAATAATTCTCCAAGAAACAAGCACTTTTTGTAGGGTCTGCTTACCCACTTGAGAAACCAATCACACTTAGAGGTTCATGAGGAGTTATATACAAACTCCAATAACTTCTATATCCATACCAAAACATTCTAGGAACTTTAAAATAAGATATTTCATATCAGGTCACTATTAGGGTTTTTAAAGGGTTTAAACCATCTTACATTCTTAACAATCATTCATAAAGATTAGCCCCTCATTCTAGAAACTAATGATTATAATTTTGAGTTATGTACATGTACCATATAGCATAAATAATTTGTAATATGTATCATCAATATATCATGTTTCTTCATTATGCTAAGTAGGATCTAGAAATGGTTTAGTTTTAGACTTGGACTAAAGTATTTACCCCTATAGGCTTCAACTTGAAACTCTCATGAGTGATCCAATTCCTCTTATGTATGCTCAAGAAAACTTATACAATCAAAATTATTTGAATATTAAATATAACATATTCATGATTTTTTTGGAGCATATTCTAAGCTACATATGTAGACTTTCATATATCACTTAGAACATCTTCAGAGCTACTTACATAAATCTTTGTAGATCACTCTGAGCATTTTGATCTTTGGAGTTGCTTACATAGATATTAATATCTTGAATAAGGATATTAATATCTCACTAAAAAACTCAATGATAACTTGACCATGCACCTTCACAATAACCTTTGACATCAATGCCAAAATTTAACAATCAATGACAATGCTCAATAATATCCCCCTTTATCATTGATAGAAAACACACTCATAAAACTATGGAAACCACTCTTGATAGAAAAAATATCCCATATCTAGATCTGACATTTTCTCACCCTTTCTAATCTTTTCCCCCTTTGATATTAATGACAAATGTCTTCCATAACTATCATCTCTTTTAAAATGAAATCATATTACAAGATCATTTCAATACAAATTAGGCTTAGTTCAACAACTTGAATAACTCCCCCTAAAATAGAGCATCCACCATTATTATATTAACTATTGGACATCAAGGGTCAATCATAACTATTTAAATCATAATTTCTCCCTTTGATTTGATACCACATCTCAAAAACACTATATGACACACAATTTCATATCATTCTCCCATCTAGTCCATCAAAAATTGAATAAACATAATCTATGAAGCATCTCAGACACATGCTCCCATTAACACATTCATACCTCTATTGCAATATCAAAATCAACCACCATATTTATAAATAACTTATAGATACCAATATTCCCCTTAAACCAAGAATATCTCCTTTAAATGAACTAAGAACTCAAGATCCCTTGTATTCCTTGTCATGAATGAAGAAGAATAAACTCTTGATTACACACTAGGCTATCACACCCTTGACACCAAATTTAAAATTAGGTACTCCTCCTTTGTATTCATATCTCAATACATGAATCAATAGGACTCTTAAAACATTCTCACATTCCTTGAAGCATATTCACTCCAATATCCTTTCTTAACATAGATCAAGCTCAACTAGTCACACAAACAGATAAATAAAGCTTGACTCTCATATACCAATTGACTACACTTTGATCTCAAAGATACCAACATAGGAATGGATAATATCCATCTTCATCTACTTGATTGTAACATCAAAAACCTATAATATTCTCATAATGAAACCTTATTTAACTACAACCATATGCTTCTATTGATAGAATATTGTATCCATGAAGCCTAATAGATCTACCCCTTTTCATAAGGCACTAAAACACCATGAACTCAAGAGATTCCAAAATCTCCATACTCTCACAATACTAAATATTCTTTAACATCATTCTAGAATTGATAAGCACTATAGGCTTGATCTCATTATCAACCATTTGATCTTTAGTGTGAGCTGAAAACATACATTCTTGACTTGATTTTACACTTGACACATGTTATATCTTAGTAAAAAATCCACTTGAGATTATATACTGATCATGAATTATCCATACTACCTTTGGTTTCCATACATTCATTTGCCTTCTTTCTTGTACTCTAGGGGCTTCAATCTTCCTATTTTCATTTGGTGACCTTGTAACTTTGTTAGGATATAATCTTAAAATGTGTCCTATATTATGAAATTTCTAAAAAAACACATTATATGTGCCATTTGACTAATGTGAATTATGACTCCTTCCATAGTTCCATGAGTACTCATTTTTGGAGGGTCTTTTACATTCTCTTATTTTATGACCAAACTAACTGCATACAAAATAATAACCATTAAAACAAATATCATACCTTATAGCATTAGTATGTTTGATAGGTATTTTAATGTTGTTTTTTTCTCTTCAAAAATATTTTCCTTGAATAGAGATGCCTCCTTTTGGTCTTGTTTGAGACCAAGACCTATCTTATCACTAACAAAATTTTGACTACTCAACATATCATCTAGAGCCTCAATTCTCTTTTCAAACTTCATAAAACACTTCACCTTTATATATGATCGATCCAAATTAGATGTTAAGGATTCTATTTTAGTTTCATACCTGATGTATTCTTCCTTTTTAACCTTCAAGTTTGCATTGATAATTAGCTTTTTTGATTTAGCTCTCTTTATCTTGAATTTTCTATCATGAAATGTTTGTGTGTGTCCTTGATTGTAGATTTGACTTAAATTGAGTAGGTTATGTTTCAAACCTTATACATAGAACACATTCTGGATATTGGTCTTTCCATTATCCAAATTCCAGACAACCTTACTGATTATATTGGTAGTTATGTTGTCTCCAAACCTCACTATTCATGTAGCATTTTCATTTAATAAGATGAACATATTCTTATCTCTTTTCATGTGTCTTGATTAACCACTATATATATATATATATATATATATATATATATATATATATATATATATATATATATATATACCATTTCATGCCTTCATCTTGAATGTGAAAGGTATTCTGAGCTAGCATAGAATCCTCTTTGGTATTTTACTCCTTTTTGAAAAATAGTTTATCTTGACTCTTGAGCTCACTATGATCTATCTTAACTTGTTTTTTCTTCCATACCAGTGTTTGATCCTTTTTATGAAATCTAGGATCTTCATATGTCTTGTTGAATCTTGTAGGACTTTCAACTTTATTAGATAAAAATCTTGCAATGTGTCTTGTATTGTGAAATATGTAGCAAATAACATTCATATACTTACCATGTTTCCAAGATGACTTTTCCTTCATTGCATTGGTATACTTGATTGTTTTTCTCATGTTGATAATATTTACTTGTTCTGACTTCTCATGCTTTTTCTTAAACTTTTTCATTTTTTCTATTAGCTACACATGATCAACCTTCAACTTGTCATAGTTAAATTCCTTTGATTTGAACCTTATGTTGACATCTTTTAATTGACTATTGAGATCCTTGATATTATTATTTCAATGCTTGAAATCATCAAGGGATATTATAATCTCATCCTCAAGGTCTAATTTAACTTATCCTTATTCACTATAATAGTATATTTCTTCATCATACATGTTGTATTCTCCCTTTTGATCACAAGACATCATGCGCTTTAAGATGATAGACTTGTCATAAAGGACTAGGATTTAATACCAATTTTTGGAATCAAAATGACTAGGGGGGTTTAATCAATTTTCAAAACTTTATTTAACAATATTACATAAGAAATCATAAATCATTAAAATAAGCATGTACACCTTAGTGAGCATAAACACCAATCCATAAGGGCATGAAACACATGAACAAAGTATATATGTGGGAAAACCTCAAGGGGAAGAAAAATCACTAATGATTTATATGAATTATAGTATTATAATACCAATATCAAATTTAGTGAAACAACAACTCCACATGGAAAACCAACCCCAACTAGCTAAACACTAACTCAGCTAGGCTTTAAGAAGCACCCACTTACAAGGAGGCACCAACCCCCTATATGACTTAGAACTTACTCAACCACTTGAAAAATTGATCACATTAATAATAAATTTATTTTCATATAATATATGATGATATTATTCCTTATATCTTCACACACTTGTATCCCTCTCAAACTGCACTCTAGCCTTCTTCGCTTAACTAGCATTCTTCATGAATTGATTATATCATCTAACCTTTATCCCCGTATTCAAACATTATATTAGATATCCATGAAAATTTATCTACACATATTTAATTTTATATGTTACCTCCTTATTCTCCTCAAAGTTATCTTTTATTCATTTGTACACACACTTCTCTTACATAAAAATAGGCCTAATTAGCCTTGATTTTATACAAGTCACTTGCTCTCATACACCTTGATCAACCATATTAATTTTAACACTTATATTAACAATTAAATAGGTAATACAACATGTTTCAAACATGAATCAAAAAACACATTAGGTCG
The DNA here is from genome assembly GCA_037957365.1 of Torreya grandis. Taxonomy (NCBI): domain Eukaryota; kingdom Viridiplantae; phylum Streptophyta; class Pinopsida; order Cupressales; family Taxaceae; genus Torreya; species Torreya grandis. Next base: position 924,063 of record JARHVA010006392.1, read on the forward strand.
GCCATATCTTAATACAAACTCTCATTTAAGCCTTTAGGAGACTTATTTCCATTAGGCCTTCATTAGTACACATTACCCTTTGATCTCCTTGGAGAATAATCAAACAAATCACATGATAGTAACACATCATAATTAATTAAAATATACCTTATCAAACTTAACTTTAGGACCACAAAAACTTTTAGGTAAAAACACCACTTGAATGCCTTTTCAAAACACTGTTCACAATAGGCCCATGTAGACACAAAAAATCTATTTTGAAAAACTAAAGCATAAATACACTTTTAATAAACAACCATGAAAAAAAATAAAATATTAATAAACCTCATGACCTCAAGGTCATCATAAAATTAATTATATTATTCAATTCAATGTATAAAGTCTCAAACTCTTCTATGTAAGATGCTTACTTACAGCTACCAATTGGCTTGAAAACAAAGTCAAAGAAACTTGAAATTATGACACATGATTTAAAATAATAACAATATTAAAATTCATTAAAATTATATTTTAAAATAATTATAACAACCTCAAATAAATAGATCATAAGATCTAATGGAAACTATTGGTCTTGAAGACCAATCTATTAACTTTTTCTCTCATAGACTTTACTCAGTTAGACAAGCCATTTTGGCTTCGGTGTTCCAACCTGCTATACTAACTTAAAATTTTTTAAAAATAATTGATAGATCATTCATGTCCCAAAAACAAATTTTATGTGCACTAAATTCTTTAGCTTAAGGTAAAGAACCTTCAACTCATCACTACAGCTTGTATACCCAAATTTACCATTTTGCCTTGAAACATAGTCATGGTGATCATGATATTCAACACCTATGTAGTCACTTTAAAAGATTAATAATGAATTTTTATGATCTTATAATATCATTATATGAATATCAAATAAATAGATAACATGGTCAAATAGTAATATTAGTCTTTTAGACCAATCTCACAACCTCATACCTTCACTGTCTTATCTACACTAGATAGGTCAACTTATGAGAAGCATTTTCATCATAAACACTAAACTCCAAAACTTATATTCAACATTAAATTATTCATGCACTTGGATTCATCCTTAATCCATGACAACACATACTTTATTACCTTATTACTTTTATCTTGTTTTCTCACTATCTGCATCATTAGTTCTATTAATGATAGGTGAAATAGTAAGACTAGTTTAGCACACATAATGGATATAAAATTATTATAAAACACCAAGGTCATATAATAAAAGTATCAATCTTTAACCTTCATCCAAATTTTGAGTTAGTCAACTTTGTTTACTATAACAGATCTCTAATAAATAAGCACTTTATTATAAGGCCTGCTCACTCACCTTAGAAACCAATCACACTTGAAGGTGATTGAGAGAGTTATATACAACCTCCAATAACTTTTATATCCAAACCAAAACATTATAGGCACTTTAGAATAAGATATCTCATATTGGGTCAATATTAGGGTTCTTTGAGTGTTTAAACCATATTTTAGTCTTAACGATCATTAATAAATCTTAGCCCCTCATTTTAGAAATAAATTATTGGAGTTTTTATATATTTACATTCCACATATACTATGAACAAATTATGTCCTCATTCGGATGCTACAAATGCCAACAAACACTTGGAAAACCTTCTCAATGGGTAACTCTTCATCCTATGCATTTAAAAGACCATACAACACTTTGTCAAGAATTTTATTTAAAACCATGACATAAAACTTCATGAAATTTATTAAAATAAATTTAATCCTCTTTTTCAATTCTCATCTATTCATACTTACCTTGTAAACTGATCATAGTACCCCATCTAGCCACCATCTCTCTCTTTATTTTATAGGCCTTAACTTGCAAGTCACATTGGGTCTTGAAGCTAAACTTATCACTATTTTTAAATATCTCAAAACCTCATGTAAGAAATCAAAAAAACCTATCTCATGATCAAACACTATCAATAATTCTTCATATGTCTTATTAATAGCTCGTGTTGCTTCATTAGGCCAAGAAGGGTCTAGAACTAGTCTACTTGCAAACTTGGACTAAAGTATTTACTCATGTAGGATTCACCTTTAAAATATCTTTAGTGATATAATGAATATTATGTATTCTCAAAAAACCTTATAAAATAAATCTTTTTTATATCTTCAATAGAACATCTTTGTGGCTTACTTTGAGCATCTTGAGAGCTACTTACATAGATCTTCATAGCTCATTTAGCTCATCTTCAAAGTTGCTTATATAGATATTTGCAGCTCAACAAAAGATATTCATAGATCACTAAAAAAATTAAATATGACTTGACCATGCACCTTAACAATAACTTATAACATCAATTATAAGATCAATTTCAAAACTCAACAATCAATGACAATTCTCAACATATATTTTTACACATGCATGTGTGTAAACACATAGAGAGAGATATCAAAATAAATATATCGTATATGCATAATATTCTTTATATCATTTTATTTTGTTGTATAATAGTGGAGACCACAAGAAGGGCCAAGCCCTAATATAATGAAGAATTGGGGATGCATGGAAATTTAACTCCCTCCCCCCCTCCCCTTTTATCTCTCACATGTAACTCAATTTTTATGAGATGAAAATATAACACAACATGGCCTCCTCTTTTGGCATAGTCTCCTATTTGTATGCCTCTTTTATTTTTTATTCTTTTTCATTTTATTTATTATTTATTTTATTAAATTAAATTTTAAAAACCTAATAAAAGTATTCATAAGTATATACATAAATATTTTTTAATATCCCAATCATTATTATTGCCTTAAAATCATAGAACTAGCAATAAAATTTGTATAAAGGATAATGTTAAAATTTAATACTAATGCAAT